>JAXQQM020077617.1:0-13962 GCA_034641835.2 Pinus albicaulis | reverse complement strand
GGACTTATACATTGATTTATCACTTATTTATGGTTGACATAACTCACACCAATGTGATTTTGGCTGTTCAATGGTTGATTACATTGGGTAAAGTCACCACTGATTGGGAGGCTTTGCAAATGGAATGGGTGGACAAGAAGAATGGTGAAACTAAAATGGTCAAAGGCATGCATACATATCCCTCACATACCACTTCCACACAAAGAACATAGATGGATTTGTGCATTGGAAGCAAGGACCTTATAGCCCCATCTATCATGCTCATGAGATTGTTGCATGGGACACTTTTATCTAGTGGCGAACCACCTGGGAGGCCACCTGATTCAGATTTTGTGGGATATGTCTCACAACATGATGCTCCAAAATTAGATCTAGGAGGAATAGGGGAATTGGATGACAATGATACAACATTGGGAGACTTTGGTAGGCTCAAGGAGGAGGGAGATCTTCTCCCAACATCATCATTACCCACTCTCATTTTTTATTCTGCACTATGGGAGGAGAAGAAGGGAAGGGATGACCTTCCAACACATAATTTTGGCATGGGAGATTTCAAGGAGGAGATCAGCCACATGACAGACATTTCAGTTTATAGATCATCAGCGTTGTCATTGTTGGGGAGTTTAGATCCATATTGGAAATCCCAACTGTTGGTGGATTATTCCAAGGATCTTCACACTTGCATGATACTTGATGAGTAGCTGCATGAAGGGGGCTACTTAGTCCAAGAAGGAGTCATCTATTATCATGGTAGGATATTCTTGTATAGAGCCTCCAAGCTCAAGGATAATTTTCTACAAAGGGCCTATGAAGAGTTCTGTTTCAGCCACACATATTCCATGAAGATATACAACATCATCATGAGGAGCTACACTTGGAAGGGCTTTAAAGGAGAACTATATCAGAATTTTCAAATATGCATGTACCATGTGGAGATGGGGCAGTAACATAACTCTATGGAGGAGCTAACTCAACCATCTCTTTCTCTTTTTTAGAAAGGAGATAGATCTATGCACCACTGCATTTGTGTAAGGAGGATTATTGGTGAAGAACATACTCATGTAGAAAATGTTTTATTTCCTGATTGTATGTATTCTTTTACCATGTTTATGTAGAACATAACACCAAGAAGGAGTAATGTACCTTATAAGCTTCATGGCCAACTTTGGGCCACAAAAATTTCTGAACATGGTCACTCCCTTGGTGGACAAAGGGAGATCTTGTTTCATGATGGGTGCATTCTTAAGGCACCAAATATATCTCACACTTTCAGCCATAGTGAGATGATATGGGCAGAAATTAAGTGGTGGGGAAACCACTTACCACATCTTGATTTGATGTAGGCAGGAGATGCACTGCGCTAGTTCCACATGTGGGACTATGAACCACCTCCATATGCACAAATTTTTGTTTTTATATATGTATTTTGGTCCCATACATTGATGATGTACTTGTACCTTTTATGGGAATGTATGGAAGGAGGATGGGAGGTATGTATGTGCCCTATGGGATGGATATTCTCCATGTATCTTATGCTACATGTTTCAGGGAGAAAATTGGGCAAACCATGTTTGTTTCATTTGAGCTTTTGTCTCCTTATGGGATGGATTATTTACATCTCATGAGAACTTTGGAGGAGAAATTCATAGAGGGATGGATTGGTGAACACTTAGCTGATGGAGGAAGTTTATCACATGTTGGTGTCACCAATGGAGGAGGAGAATAGTTGCAGTACCCACTTTATCAGTTACTTGAGGACAAGAAAAATTTGGGAGGGGAGGAATGTAATATTAATATTCTTTTTTTTTTTTATTTCTTTGTTTTAAGAATAAAATAGAAAAGGAAGTCCATAATACTCCTTAATAATGAATAAATCAGTGCCAAATGTTAAGAGGATAAATCTTGGTTGTTAAAACAAGCACCCTTAGGTGTGAAAGGGGCTAGATATTTTGATAGGCTCAACCTTGACCAAATCCACAACGCTATCATGGAGGAGTGGCCATCATTGTGGCACAACGTAGTTTTAGATGGAGATGCTTGTTTTGAAAGAAGTGATCTCGTTGGAAGTGGTTTAGGGTTTGCAAGCTCTTAACTTATAAAAGGAAGAGGATGGCAACATTAGAAGGTTGTTGATGAGATTATATTTCTGAATATATTGTCTATTTAGACATATATCATTCTCTTTATGTTTTTTATTGTGTGTTCCGGATCGGGAATCCCACCTCTTCCCATTGAGTAGCTCTTGGGAGAGTTTTCATAGTATAGTCCAATATCTGGATGAAGGACAAGCTTCTTCTTCAAACTACAATGTAGATCCTATTGAGGGTTTGGTTGTCTTTGCAAGTTGCAGCAAGTGGAGGCTAGATCTTTTTAGATCTAGGCCATTTCAGTGCTCCTTTTCAGTGGAGAAGGATTCTAATCCATTGGGACGAGGGTATTGGAGGACTTGAGCTTCATTTTATGATATTGGCATCTGGCCAACCACATTTTGATCCCTATAGAATATTTTTACCTTCAAATCTATGTTATTCCTGTAGGTGCAGTTGCAGGGTGTTTTGACACACCATCTAGAGAGTTGGTTTTCAAGTGTTGGGGATCTGCCCTTCACTTTGAAGATCCATTGGAGGAGATAATTCTCTTTTTCATATCATATCAGATCCATTTATAGATCTGAATATTGCTACAGATCTACAGTCTTATAACTCAGGTCTACAAGTTGTACATGGTGTAATGCTAAAAACCCCAAGGGGATTTTCAAGAGGAGCCTATATAGTGTATGGATCTGTTATAGATCTGTATTTTCGTGCACTTATCCGCTCTAGCTATAAAGTGTAATCTACAACTGTTGCAACTCAATAAAATAATGTTGTAAGGCTTTTTCCAGTCTTAATACATGGTTGCAGCACCTCTTTTTGAGAATTTTCTTCTATTGGAGACTTCTATTTCCTATTATACATCTTATGGACCATCTTGTACAACTATTTTACTACTATAGATGTAAATCAAGGTTCTCCATATTGGCCTCCTTATTTTTCTATAATGATATGCGTTACTTTTCTGCTATTCTGCATTATATTGTTGCATTCCCAATTTGGGAATATTACATTAGGTTCATTATTCCATTCAGTTTATAATATCAATCATGGTAGACCATGAACAATCAAGTTCAACCATGGTCAACCTTAGTCAGTCATGCTCAACCATGGTCTAATGTCATAATGTCATAAATATTGTCTCATTATTAAAATTTACCATGGTTAATGATGGTCAAACATGTTTATTTAAGGGTTTATAATATTTATCTTAGGTTTTATATACTTTATATTTATATTATTCCCCTAGGTTTAATATCATTCTCTTAGGTTTTAATCCCTTGTAATTTTATTATTAGTCTTGTGGGTTTATTATTCCCCTGAGTTCTAATATCAATCATGGTAAACTATGGTCAACCATGGTAAATAATGGGTCCAACGTTGCATGCGATATATATTGTCTCAATATGAAAATAAATCATGGGAAACCATGGTCCAAAGTCACATTGTGATAAATATTGTCTCCATATGAAAATAAATCATGGTCAAGCATGGTCAAGCATGGTCCAACGTTGTATTGTGACAAGAATTGTCTCAATATGAAAACCAATCATGGTTAACCATGTTCAACCATGTTTATTTAAGGGTTTATAATATTTACCTTAGGGTTTAGATACCTCCAGTTTATAATATTAGTCCCTTCGGTTTTAGTATTAATCCCTTGGGTTCGAAACATCGATAAACGATTTTCATGAAATGTGATAGATGTCGAAAACTACTTGAAACAAGATAGCAATCGCAAAAACCTAAAATCTGAAATCCCTTGGGTTTTTAGTATCAATAATATCAATGCTCTCTTGGTTGTATAATATTAATCTAAATATTCTATAATAATTATCCCATGGGTTTAATATTATTCCTTTGAATTTATAATATTATTCCTAAAGTTTTATAGTGTAAATCCCTTGGGTTTAATATATAATTAACATATTAATATTAATAAATATTAATCGTAAGGGATTAACACTATAAAACTTTGGGAATAATAATATAAATCCAAGGGAATAATATTAAACCCAAGGGATAATAAACTCAAAAGAATAATATTAAACCCTATGAATATCAACCGCTAGTTTAAATATATTAATATATATATATATTAATGCAATATTTAAATTAATATATATTAATACAATATTGAATATTTTTTATATTTAATATTAGGTTTTATATTTAGGGTTTATAATATTGGGTTTTATATTATAGTTTATAGTATAGCATATATTAAGTTGAATCTTATAAGGTATATCAACACATTTATTAATATGATTGTGTAGTCATATCCTTGCACTTTGTATTTTTTCTTCTCTCAACATAAAGAAGATGGTGCCTTGAGTATTGTATCTCCTTGAAATTTGTTGGGTAGTTTTTTGATTATTTCTTCATTGAGATCTTGTTTTCAAGGATGGATAATGCTATCCAGACATTGTAGAAATATTTGTAAATATTTGGCAAGAAAAATTGCAATATTGGTTGGGTAGTGTTTTAATTATTTCTACTTTGAGATCTTGTTTGCAGGGACCAATAATGTTATTTGGTCCTTTTTTTAAATAATTTATAAATATTTGTAAATATTTAGGAATAAAAACAAGATTAACCAATTTTTTAAAACGATGGAGAAAAATTCTAGATGAAATCGGATTTTCGGATTTCAGAGAATTAGAAACCTCCATTTTTAAAATTAGGTTTTCATGTTGTTTTTTTTTTGTAGGTAGAATCAATCTTTAGCTTTCCTACTTGAAGTCAAATAAAAAAACAAAGACCTCCATTAAACATTAAAATTTTAGTTCACGTCGAATCTCATGTTTGACCCGTATGAAGAAAATAATGATAACTAATGTTATATGAAATAAAAGGATGCTTGTGGAGAGTGCGTTCAATTCCAACTAATGATGGATGGCTGATGATTAATATGTAAAGTAAAACCTGAGGATCTCGTAGAGAAGAAAATGCACATAAACATAAATTAGCACTATGTACATGAGCATAATTATTTTATTTTATTTATCTGTATTAAGAACTTTGATTTCATATCTACTTATACAAAATTCCTAGGTTGAAACCAATCTAAAATAATATCCTGTTACTAAATGAGCACACCATACTTAAAATTTTATCCACAAGAAAAAACAACTACTTTTCTAACAAAAAAATAGTTACATACTATGCGTGATGAATGTCGAAAATATAGAACAAAAAAAAACTCAGAAGGATGCTTCCCCCACACCACAAAGAACACACAATTCTACAGAATTAATAGTAAAACATATAAACAAACAACGTAAAAAATGGTTGTAACCTAAAAAACCTAATGCTAAATCAATGCAATTCAATTGTTGAACTGACGTTCAACACCCAGTCGTCCTTCAGCTGTCAAAAGACCCATTTCTCTTATTAAACGACACAGACCATATTTCAGTTTTTACACAAAACAACATACAAATGTATTCAAAACACAAAAGGGAAGACTTCAAATACTATGCAATGTGGTTCTGGGTCCACATTGCATCCGTGCAAATCAACGATATCAAACTTTAACTATTACGCTATCTGTTAAACATTGCGAGTTGCGATATGCGATAGTGACATGGGACATATCGCATCACATGCAAAATAACATACCTTGGGAAAATTAAATGGAAAACCAAAACATTTGTGATTTTGAAGTAACTTGGCATCATCGCATTGCATATCAAATAACATAGCATGTGGGCAGTTCATAGGAAACTTAAAACAATTGCGATTACGATATGCGACTGCGATATCTCATCGCAAAACAAAAAAAAATAATGGGTGGCGAAAGGTAAGGTTAAGATATTGTGATTGCGATGTGTGATGTGATATCGCATCACAAAATAACATCACAACATCACATGGTTTTTTGTGGGGCTTAATAGGTAAGGTTGAAATGTTGCAATGTGCGGTATTGTGGGTGCTAAGGTGCGATAAGTGTGGTAAGGGAAATAAAAAGGAAATAGGAACAAAACAAATGTTTTGGGGTGTATGGAAATGCGATAAGGTTTAAGGTGGATCCCGCCAAATATCACATTGACAGTAGAATAAATTACGGTGGGTGGCTTAAGGGTTAAACCAAAAACATTGTGATTTTTCTCAGCAGGCAAGGTAATTTTAATGCAGTGGTTCAAAGAAATAAATGCAGAGGATGGCCACAGTACTCAGTTTGTTGCGGTTGTGTGAAAAATCCTTTGGCTCTTGGATCCTTGCTTATCATTCTCTGCTGCAAAATTGATGAAGTGTGGGCTGCTTCCACTGCTTATTCATGACAGTGGTTAGGAGTATAATTCCAACATCCCCCCTTAATCACAACTATTGCCATGAGTCATTCCGAGACAGTATATGAGATAAAAAAAACTCTTCTATCCCAATCGCTTTGTGAGGATATCAGCAAACTGTTCCTCTGTCCTGCAATGTTGCAAAACAATCTCACCATTTTTAACCAATTCTCTTATAAAATTATACTTTGAATCAATATTATTTGTTCTCTTGTGGAAAACATAATTATTTGATAATGGAATTGCTGAGCTATTATCACAATAAATTGTGGTTCATTTTTCTTGCTCATGACACAAATATCTCAGCATCCTTCTCATCCATGTTGTCGTACATGATGTTGTTGTTGTTGCCACATACTCAGCTTCTATTTTTTATAATGCAACTATTGGTTGCTTCATGGAATCCCATGAAATGGCTACCGATCCTAAATGAAACACATACCTAGATGTGCTCTTTCTATCATCTACACTTCCAGCCCAATCACGATTAGTGTAAACAATCAATTTAAAACTATCACTTGAGTAGTATACAACACCATACTCCTTTGTTCCATTTACATAACTCAATATTCTCTTGGATGCTTGCCAATGTGTCTCATTTGATGTCTTCATGAATCTATAAATTAAACTTACAACATACATAATATCAAGCCTAGTTGGAGTCAAATACATTACACTTCCAACTATGCTCTTGTACAATGTTAGATCAAAATTCTTGCTCCAATCTTATTTCCTTAACTTCAACCCCATAATAGTTGGAGTTTTTGTTGCTTTGTTGTTTTGCATGTTAAACCAATTTAAAAATTTTGCTACATATTTTTCTTGGGAAATAAAAATTCCCTTTTCATTTTTCTTTACTTCTATTCCCAAAAAATATCTCAATAAACCCAAGTCATTCATTTCAAATTAACTCTTCATGACTGCTTTAAAATCAGCAATGAGAGAAACTTCATTACCTATGGAAATCAAATCATAGTTGGGTATGTGTTATATTCTTTCCATGACTAGCCCCACGCATTGTACGTTGCATTGGGCGCAGCAAGGGGGTCACAAGGGGGGAGGCAGCCCCCACTGTTGGGGTCCGTGAAAATTGTTTTGGTGTGTGGACCCACTCATAGGCAGACCCACCCATGTTTTGTGCATGAATTTGCACATGGTTTTGGGTACGATGGTTTCCGGCCCCTGTTGTTTTTTAGATCCAGTCAAGGGTTTTACAGTTATGTTCTAATCTAGGGTTAATGGATTGGGGTTTATGTATGCTTCGGCATGTATATATGTGTTGTAACACTAAAAGGAATATAATGAAAAATCAAGCTGGTCGTCCTGATTTGGGATCCAGGGGAAAATCTTTGTGTTTATCTATTTTATGTTTTATGCTCTCGCTATTGTTTATTTTCTGTTATAAGATTCATGTGTAGATAATTTTTGTTCAGGGTTAAAACATACATCTGGTATCAGAGCTGTTTCAGCTTCAAGGGGACGCCTTTGCTGCTAAGGGTTTTTTGCTCGGGCCTGAGGTAGACCCCGTTCAGTGGGAGATCTGCGGGATCAATTCTTGCGGTGAAATAAGATGGCGAGCGGTGGAAAGATAGAGATCGAGAAATTTAATGGTCAGAATTTTGAGTTATGGAAGCTCAAGATGGAGGATCTACTGGTGGATAAAGATCAGTGGATCGTGGTAGATCCGGGTACTAAACCAACGACAATGTCAGATGAAGACTGGAAGAAATTGGATCGGAAGGCTAAAGAAAAGAGAAATACGAGTTTTGTGTGTCTTAAGATTCGGTATTTTTTGAATGTATGCGGGAAGCTACGGTAGTCTAATTTGTAGAAAACTTGGGACATTGTACCAATATAAGTCTCTGCTGAATAAGTTGTTCCTGCGAAAAAAATTTGTATAACCTGAGGATGAAGGACGGAGACTCAGTGACAGAGCATCTGAACGCCTTCAATACTGTGGTAAGTCAGCTATCATTTGTTGATATTAAAATCTCAAATGAAGATAAGTGCATCATTTTGTTGTGTTCTCTACTAGACTCGTGGGACAGCCTAGTTATTGCAATAGGTAGCAATACAACTACCTCGAATTTTGATGACATTGTCTCAACCTTGTTGTCGGAGGAAATGAGACGAAGAAATATGGAGGGCCAGAATGGAGATGCCTTATCTGTAAGAGGAAGGTCCCAAAACAAAAATAAGAATAAGGTTTCGAGTGGGAGATACAAATCTAGAGGGAGATCTAAATCTCCTGGAAAGTTTGTAAAGGTATGCTGGAAATGCGGAAAGGAAGACTAAAAGAATTGAGATCACAAAAGCTCTACGAGAAAGGAGAGAGTGCATTGAGTGCTCATACATGAGGAGGAAAAAACTACCTCAGATGAAGTGGGATGTGTTGGATTCTTCTTCAAATACACATGTAGATCATGAGTCATGGTTGGTTAACCGGGTGTCACCTTTCCTTCACTCCCCATAGGGGTGGTTATCTGATATAGAAATATGATGGTGATGTGTTCTGAGGATGATAGGAAGGCGAATCATCATATGTGAGAAAGAGTCAGCTGAAAGGTTATCAATGCGGGTGGAAAGTTAAAGCTCATCATTTTTCTGGACGGTGTTACCATATTCACTGCATTGGCCGAAATTTGATTTTTGTAAGAAAGATGGATGATGCGGAAATTGTAAAGCAGTTTTCAAGAAAGATGCCTACAATATGGTTGAGAGCCTTGGTATTGATGGTGGGAGTTCAGATTGGAACTCTATACAAGCTTCTGGCTAGCACTATTATTGATGGGTGCAATAGTTTTGTGATTCCTGAAAATGGAGCAGAAAACCTAGTGGTTTATGGAGAAAATACCATGTTATGGCATCAAAGGCTTGGACATATTGGAGACAATGGCCTTTGAATACTTCATGGTAATGGTATGGTATAAGGTATGTATAATTTCTCTCTGGATTTCGATTTATGGAACATTGTGTATATGGGAAGCAGAATCGGGTGAGTTTTCCTTCTGGTGCTAAGAGGGCGAACAAGATATTAGAACGTGTGCACAGTGATGTGTTTGGGCCTGTGTCAGTTCCATCACTGGGAAAGTCTGTGTACTATGTTTCATTCATAGATGACTTCTCAAGGAATACATGGATATATTTCTTGAGGAAGAAATCTGAAGTCTTTGACAAATTTAAATAATTTAAGGCTTTGGTGGAAAACTAGACAGAGAAGAAGATAAAGGCGCTGAGGACAGATAATGGTGGGGAGTTCTGCAAGAAGGAATTTGAAGAGTTCTGTAAGAAGTGTGGTATAGCACGGCAGAAGACTACTCCATACACACCTCAGCAAAATGGAGTTGCAGAAAGAATGAACAAAACACTGATGGAAAAGGCAAGAAGCATGCTCAGTGGTACCGGGTTAGGACAAGAATTCTGGGCAGAGGCAGTGGAGACTGCATGTTACTTATTTAATAGATCACCTTCATCAGCGTTGGAGGATAAGACTCCACATGAGGTATGGACTGGTAAGAAACCCTCTCTTTCACATCTAAGGGTATTTGGATGTGATGCATATGTACATGTTCTAAAGGAGAAAAGGACCAAGTTGGATAATAAATCTGAAAGGTGCATCTTTATTGGGTATAAGGATGGTTTAAAGGGTTACAAGCTTTGGAACCCAGAAACAAGGAAGGTTGTGTACAGCCGAGATGTGTTGTTTAGAGAGGTGAAAGATGTTGTTAAACATGAAATCATACCAAAGGAACATGAGAAGATAGAGTTTGAGCTAAAGGAGGATGAATCAGACTCTACAACAGAAGAAGACTCAGAAGATGAAGAGCCACAAACTCCAGCTTTGAGAAGATCAGTTCGGGAAAGAAGGCAACCAGAAAGGTATAGTCCATCTGCTTTCTATTTAGGTTTTGCCTTAACTATAACTGATGATGATCCCAGAACTGTCAGGGAGGCAGTAGATTCCGAGGATGGAAAACTCTGGAAGGAGGCCATGGTTGATGAAATGGCATCCTTGCACAAAAATGAGGCATGGGATCTGGTGGAGTTGCCGGCTGGAAGGAAGCCCATCGGGAGAAAATGGTTGTTTAAGAAGAAGATGAATGTAGAAGGCAAGGTGGAGAAATACAAAGCTCGGTTGGTAGCAAAAGGTTATTCCCAGGTGCCGGGAATTGATTTTGGTGATATTTTTTCTCCTGTTGCCAAGGTTACTTCTATTAGATTACTTTTATCTGTTGTTGTTGCATTTGATTTTGAGATAGAACAAATGGATGTGAAGACAACATTTCTTCACAGGGATCTAGAAGAGGAGATCTACATGAAGCAACCTGAAGGCTTTATGGTGAAGGGTAAGAAAGAACTGGTATGCAGGTTGAAGAAGTCTCTGTATGGGTTAAAACAGTCACCAAGGATGTGGTATGAGAAATTTGATACCTATATACGGGGACTTGGCTTCACCAGAAGCAAGGAGGATCACTGTGTTTATTTTAAATTAATTGGTGACCGTGTTATTTATTTGGTATTGTATGTGGATGATATGTTGTTGATTGGAAATGACAAAGAAGTTATCCAAGATTTGAAGACCCAACTGTTCTCCAAATTCGACATGAAGGATCTGGGTGCTGCAAACTATATTTTGGGCATGGAAATTAAGAGAGATCGGGCAAAGAGGAAGCTCTGGTTAAACCAGAGGAAGTATGTCGAGACTATATTGCGGAGGTTCAATATGCAGGATAGTAAACCGGTGAATGTTCCTATTCCTGTAGGTGTAAAGCTGTCTGCTGAACAGTGTCCCAAGACACAAGAAGAAGAGGAGTATATGTTCCGTGTTCCATATGCAAGTGCAGTGGGTAGCCTGATGTATGCAATGGTCTGTACTAGACCAGACATTGCACATGCAGTGGGAGTATTGAGCAGGTTTATGTCAAACCCAGGGAAGGAGAATTGGACAACAGTGAAGCGGGTTTTCAGATATTTACGTGGCACTAGTGATTATGGCTTGTGCTACCAGGGAAGACCAGGATTGGAAAGAATGTTGGACATTCGTGGCTTTGTTGATGCAGACTGGGCTGGAGATCTGGACCAAAGAAGATCTACAAGTGGGTATGTGTTTAGCCTATTTGGAGGCACAGTCATTTGGATGAGTAAAAGACAGTCTGTAGTGGCTCTTTCAACTACAGAGGCAGAATACATAGCAGCCACTCATGCAAGCAAGGAAGCAGTTTGGTTGCAAATATTGTGTTCAAGTATGGGGTTGATACAGCAAGCTATAAGGATAGACTGTGATAGCCAAAGTGCAATTTTCTTGGCTAAGAACCCTGCTTATCATTCAAAGACAAAGCACATTGATGTTCAATATCACTTTGTTAGAGATATGGTTGAGGCTAAAAGGGTGTTGCTGGTAAAGGTGGACACTTTGAAGAATGTTGCATATGCATTGACGAAGTCTGTGAGCACTCAGAAGTTCTCTTGGTGTAGAGAAACAATGGGTGTTGAAGAATTGGCCCAATGACTAAGCTCTCCTATGGCCCCCTGTGGAAAGAAAACAACAAGTGGGAGAATGTTGGGTATGTGTTATATTCTTTCCACGACTAGCCCCACGCGCTGTACGTTGCGCCGGGCGCAGCAAGGGGTTCACAAGGGGGAGGCAGCCCCCATTGCTGGGGTCCGGGGCAGCGCCCCAGCGAAAATTGTTTTGGTGTGCAGACCCACTCATAGGCGGACCCACCCATGTTTTGTGCATGAGTTTGCACATGGTTTTGGGTACGATGGTTTTCAGCCCCTGGTATTTTGTAGATCCGGTCAAGGGAACTACGGTTATGTTCTAATCCAGGGTTAATGGATTGGGGTTTATGTATGCTTTAGCATGTATATATATATGTGTTGTAACACTAAAAGGAATATAATGAAAAATCAAGTTGGTCGTCCCGATTTGGGATCCAGGGAAAAATCTCTGTGTTTATCTATTTTATGTTTTATGCTCTCGCTATTGTTTATTTTCTGTTATAAGATTCGTGTGTAGATATGTTTACTGATGGGTTAAAAACTACATCATATCATATAAAAAAACAATATGAATTTATAAATCATTTTCTTTATGTAGATTGTGGGTTCACCATCACACTTGTCAAACCCATTATCCATCAGGTAAGCATCAATCCTATTGTACCATGCTCTTGGTGCTTGTTTCAGCCCTTAAATATCTTTCTTGAACTTACATACTTTGTGCTATTGGCATTCTATCTCATAGCCAGGAGGTTGTCAAACTTATACCTCCTCTTTCAACACTCCATTCAAGAATTCTAACTTTACATCTATTTGATAGACTTTCCACTTTTGTTTTGCTTCTATGGACAACATTTTCCTCACTGTCTCCATCCCTGCAACTGGTGCAAAGGTTTCTTCATAATCTCTTCCTTGTTGCTGCTTGTAGCCTTTGAAAACATGTCTTGCTTTGTGTCTTTCTATCTTGCCTTCAATATTTCTTTTGGTCTTATAGACCCATTTCACTCCAATGACTTATTTACCTTGTGAGAGGTCCACTAAATCCCATGTATCATTCTTTTCTATTGCTCCAATCTCTTCATTCATTGCTTCAATCCATTTTTCTTATTTTACTGCATCTTCAAAATAGATTGGGTCATCAACATGACAAAACAAAGAAAATAAAGAATTCAGACTAGTATTATTATTTACTTCTTATTGCTCATAAATGTCACTCAAATTTCTGAATCTTGGTCATGTTGGTGTGCTTGGAGTTCCACTTGAACTCGAGGGAGTTGTTGATCCCTATGGTGTGCTTGGAAAAGCACTTCCTTGATTTCTCAAGAGTGTTCTATTTCCACCTTGCATTTTCTCTACTAAGTTGTGTAGGTGGAGTAGGAACCACCATTGAGGAATTATTTCCTGCAATCAAATCCTCTTTGTCTTCATGTGAAATTCATGTCTTCACATTTACAGTCTTCTCTAAACTTCCATCCCAAGCTTCTTATTCAAGGAACTGAACATCTCTACTGATTATTACCTTCTTGGTTGATGGATTAGAGAGCTTGTAGGCCTTATATTAATCATTGTATCCAATAAATATACACTTATCCCCCTTGCTATCCAACTTCTTCCTTAACTGATCCAGGACATGTTCATATGCCACACATACAAATACTCTCATGTGAGTGGAAAACTGCTTTGTTCCACTCCATGCTTCTTCTGGAACTCTGTTTAGAAATGCTTTGGTTGGACATTTATTTAAAATATATTTTGTATAATTGATAGCTTCCGCCCAATACTCATTTGAAAATTTCTTTTCCTTCAACATACTTCTTACCATGTCCATGATGGTTCTATTCTTTCTTTCTACTACACCATTTTGCCGAGGTGTATACCTTGTGGTAAATTGCTTCTGTATTCCATGATCCCCGCAGAAATGCACGAAGTCTTTGGAGATATACTCTCCTCCTCTATCAGTTCTCAACACTTTTATGTAGTGCCCACTTTTATTCTCAACAAGAGCTTTGAAGTGGTAGAATTGTTCAAAGACTTCACTTTTCTGCTTTAGAAAATAAACCCATGTCTTTCTTGTA
>JAXQQM020093304.1:0-10183 GCA_034641835.2 Pinus albicaulis | reverse complement strand
CACCTTCATTTTCTCCTAAATTCCTTTATTTTAATAAATAAAATGCTAAATAATGCCATTGTTCCTTTCCAAGGCCTTTTCCAATTTTCCCTTAGCCATAAACACATCAAGTGATACCCACTAGGATATTTTTCCCAACATTCAGCTTGGAATAAGTTCCTCATGACCTTGGTCTTATTTTTTCTTTATTAACTTTTATTACATGAAATTTTAACCCGAGGTTGTTACAAACCCATAGCCTCCAGGAACCCAAATTGTTATAGGTTTCCATGGATCATATCTCAACCTAGAGCCTCCAGGGACCCCAAGTTATTACAAGGCTTTATAGACTAGAAACTCAACCCCTAGCCGATAGGAAACCTGAGAGCCAATCCCATTCTATTCTCTTCTGTTTTTCCTTTTGATTGAACCAGACCTCTTTGCTTTTATGATCCTTGAATTATTTTCTCTTTCCCCTACTTCCTTTCTCTATTCCAATATCATCCTTCCCTTCTTTTCTAGGCTCACATTTACTGCTTCATCCCTGCTTCCCTACAATGCAGAGTCTCTCTGATGGATCTCTTGTCCTCTTTTCTTGTTATCGTTTTTCAAGTAGCATGGGATTTTTACCTTCTCTTAATGCCAATTTAAATTAAGAATCATTTCATTAATTCATGCACAAACCATATTTTAATGGTTTTCCAAGTAATTCAAATTTCTCTCTCTGCACAAGAAAACCTCAATCATCCCAAGCAAGCAATCCTCCTCCCCATATTTATAATCTGTGTCCCTTTGACTCAGACCCATTTTTTAAATTTAACATATTTGTAAAAAATATTTACAATCCATTTTATGAGAGAACCATGGGTGGGGTTGTCACAAGAAGCACAAATTTCTTTAGAGATAAAGAGGATGCTTTCTCCTTGATGAATAAATCAGAAAATGTATTCTCTTTGGAAAAGGAAGATTGTAGCTACAACAAAATCAAATTAGGAATAAATTTGAAAAAGGTAAATGGTTTTACTCGGAAAAATAATTATATTATTGAATATTGGTGATTATAGGATGAAGCTATGAGAAAGAGGAAAAAGTGGAACATATATTTAAGCCACGCGTGAATAATGTTCTAAGTTGAAAGGGCATGGAAGGACTACAACAATGAAGGTAGACCCAACACAATTGAAGGCACATAAGACAATTATGTTCTTTGGAACAAAAGGCAGAGTAAATTTTCTCATTAAATAATGTTGTATCTTAGGTTTGGGAGATATGTCAGGTAAATATTTTTCATTCAATTTGATTTAAGATTACAGGAATTGAGTTTTGAGAGTAGGAGGAAGAACACTAGATTCTTTAGAGATTATAAGTATGGGTTATATATTTTTTTAATTTGTAAATTAGAGATGATTGTAGAAGATTGAAAGAGTAGTATACTCTTGAGAGGGATTGTTTTGAAAAAATATAGAGCACACATACTTTTGGAAGAGAATTAGTTTTGTAAAATGGAAGACTGTTGAAGATAATATCTTGACACATATCTTATGAAGGTGAATATGAGGGTTTTGTGTTAACTTTGGTCATAAAGATTTTATGTTTGCGGGTAGAAGAGAAGTAAAGTTGTAGATAACAACGATTATAGAAAGTGAAGTTGTGACAGAGGAAGAGAAAGCAAGTGAAGCTCTCAAGTAAAAAAAATTGTGACAAAACCCAAGAAGCAAGTTGAAATTTTTGAAGGTGAGAAGTGAGCAGTTGAAGATGAAAAATACAACAGATTTTAAATTTGAGGAGCAGAGGTACTCAAGAAGAGGTGATACTATAGAGAACAACAATAGGGAGAGTGCATACCAAGAGGATCACTTGGTAGCGGTGACAAGTTTTAGACTTGTTATAGATATGGGGAAGATTAATTGCAACTCACAAATGTACAAGGAGAGTCCACAAAATAATGAAATGAGAAAGGTTATTGATGTCTGTTACACAGCACTTTGTCACCGTCCCTGCAATTCCCCATCCCGCACAATTCGAGGGCTCATTCCGTGACCTGTGAGCAGTGACATGACTTGAAACCACTTTAATGACATCCCTCTGAACATGAGCTTTCATTGCCCTGAAGACAACTCCTTGTAAAAAACCCTAAAAACACCCCTTTTTGCATTGGCACGGGAAGCCAGTTCAGTACCCTCGCCAATGGGGGAAATCCTTCATATAGGGCGCGCCAATTGGCGCTCTATCTCAGAGTCGCACTCACGCCAGCCATTTTAAGGAGTGTTTTTTAAAAATAAATGGTGGAAGTTTCGTCCTAACCAATTCATAAACTGGTATCTAATTTGAGTTGGGAGGTTTGGCTCTGGATCTCCATGTAGAGGAAGTGGTTTGCCACCTCTCATGGAAGCTTCCTTGAGGATAGGGAAAATCCCATGATTATAGGGATCCCAACTCCCCTTCCTCCATCTATAAAAGCTTGCTCATCTCCTTTGCAAGCTGGTTCCCAAGAGCCATCAGAGCCTTATGCTGTAAGAGCCTTGATTCGTTCCCTTAAGGACAAATCCAATCAAGGAGATTATTGTCGAGACATCCGAAGAGAGAGGCTTGTCCTATCCCCGATAGGCTTTTTCGAGACGTGTTCTGTTGGCGACCCTCTGAAGGAGAATTCAGCGTCAGAGCCAGGTTGTATCCTCCTTTGATTGATTAATGATAAGCGACTATTGGTTATGGTTCCACTCTTGTTGTAGATTATGATAATGAGTTATGTCTTCTCTGACTAACATATAGTTGCATATACTGGATTTTATGCTTGCGTTTGTTGTGTTTCTTGCGTGTGCAGGTGTCTGGTAACGGAGATCGTGAGGATCGTGATCTGCCAGAGCTAAGGAATGGGAGTGCTACTTTCTCTACAAGTGACAATGTTGGATTCCAGGTAAGCCTTCATCGCTAGTTAGTTTATTTGAAATTAGGAACCTGCACTATAGTGTGTGACGATTGTTGCTAGACCCGGTCTGGGCTAGTAGGGATCGCCTCTATCCGCAGAGGGGATTTACCTCCACAACAAATTGGCGACTCTGCTGGGCAGTTAGCTTGTTGTTTGCTTTATAAACTACAGACGGAGCCTGAAGTTAGCCAGATAGCCTTCGAAACGCTCTTGCTCTGCATTAGCGAAGTAGATCAATGCTGCTTCGGTCAATCTCCGGTTTAGTTTATGAACTAAACACTTGGAGTATTGTCTTGTCTTTCAGTCAATTCTTGAATTTTCTTGCTTGATCAGCTCTTTTGGCTGGCTCTTTTCTGAGTGTTTGGCTTTTGGTTCAGCCCCAGAGGATCAGATTTTCCCTCTGTTTTTCCGAGTTTTCATCCTTTCATGGTTGGCTTGATTAGCGCGGTTTCCACCCTGATAGTCATGCCAATTGGTGCGGGTTTCCAATTCATCACTTGTGCCATCCCCTGTCTAGCACGAATTACAGCCAGACAGTCGCACCATCTCCTGTAGGTGCTAGGTTTTACCCTTGTTCGAAAGTTTCTTTTGGTCAGTACTTTGCTTCTGGGTTTGTTTTAGATTCTGCTTGAAGTGGTGAGTCTGGTCTTGGTTGGGAGAAATTCTTTGTTTTTTCATTTTCAGGCATTGGCGCTAGTTGTCAGTGAGCAAGTCGCGCCAGTTGGCGCTAGTTGCCAATGACAAAGTCGGGCCAATTTCAGGGTGTGTGAAAATTGAGACTTTTTCCTTGAATCCTTCACCAGTGTGTCTTTCCCTTCCGGTCTTTTCTCTATATGAGCATAGATTACATTTCTCATTGTTTTAAATGTCTTCTCTCCATGATTGCTTGATGTAAAAGGGAATGAATGCCTTGTTTTGATCTCTTGCTTTGGAAGTCCTCTTTGTGTTTGACCTCATATGTCTTGTCTCCTTTTGAGGGATTTCGTGACAAAGTATTTGAAACAATGATTGCATTCTTAGTGTTTGTTTACATCTCTTTTGCATTCATCCTTCATTAAGAAGATTTGTGTTTATTTAGTTTTCGTCTCAAAGTGTTATTTTTGTTAAAATGCATTAGATCACATTGCATTGAAGAGTATTTTAAGATTTATCATTCAACTAATTAGATCACATTGTTTAATGATTGAAAGCTAAAAAACACTTTGATTGCATTCTCTTTCATTGAAAGCATGCATTAAGTAGATTCTCATTTCATCAAAAAATGCATTGAGTGCATTCTTATTATTTGAAAAGGAAAAGGGAAATTGTGCATAGATTACAATTGCATAGTTTTCGGAAAAGAGGATTTTGCATAGATTACATTGCATTATTCGCATCGTTGAGTGTTTGAAATTACTTTTGGATAGTGAAAGTCATCTAGTTTGGAAAAGATTTCATTTGCAGTGTTGTTTTATGTCGCATCATTGTTTGAAGGTCTTCCCTTAACTAGATAGCATTCATCGAATGAAAAGTTTTCTTTTCTCATATAGCTGCATATAGGATATTGTCATATGACACTCGTTAGGGCCTGAAAATCGAGACATAATTGAAGATCAACTATAAAATTTATTCAATCAACCTAAGGAAGCATTGAAACATTAACGAAATATGTAGAGGTCTAGGCTAGAGACGTGTTCTGGCGTCTTTAAACCTAGTAGTTGTCGTTTTCCTCTCGGCTTTAGACAGCACTAGTATGGACTTGTGCTCCCCGTATCGTCGCGTATATAAAGGGAGACCCCATTAGGTTTCTATCCTTTATCCATAGGAAGCTGAGTCTGCCGCCCTATACTCGTGATACACCGGACACAGCATTCGGGGAGATTGCCTGCACGTACGTTAAGTCCTTGGTTGATTTATCTTTCATTTTGAAACCAAGGTGTATATTGCAGTTCATGGTTATTTGGTACACCCTTTGCCTAGTACTCCTGAGCAGTCATTCGATTTTTTCTGAATCTTTAAATTTGAAAAGGTCATCAAGTGCTTTTCCTTTCATGCTTGTTTCCAATCTAAAAGTGATAGAGTCACCTTTTCCTGTTTCTCGACTCTTAAAAGATGAAACGATAGAGTTTTGTTTCAATGTTTTAAAATTAACTGCCCACAAAATATTCCTAGTTAGAGTTAGTTTCCTTAGGGTGTTGTTTTGAAGATTGTTTCTGATGGAAAATTTTTCGGAGTTCACCAACCAAGGAATCCCCTCTGATGGGAATCCGGGTCGTTTTCCTCCTTTTGGGAATTTTGGTGCTCCTTACATGGCAACGTTGTCCCTTCCTAGGTTAACTGTTGGGTTGCTTGTTTGGTTGTTTTCAACCTCTGTGGTCCCGAATGTCCTGGCTACTGTTCAATCAGTTCCTCCGCCTGAACAACATCATGTTGATTCCAAGGTGGACCTCTCCCCTTCTTTGCCTGTTTCTGCGTCTTCATCTTCTACTTCGCTTGGTGAAAGTCTAGATTCGAGTAACCAAGTGGCTAAGAAGAAGAAGAAGAAGACAAAGAAGAAGAAGTTCAATAAAGGAGAGGCTAGCTCTGTGACTATTGTGCCTAAGAAGCCTTCCATTGATAAACCTCCCAACCTTCCATGGAAAGTCAAGTTCCCTTGCATGTTGTGCACGGGAGACCATCTTTTTCGAGACTGCCCTGGCATTCCCAAGGTGCTCAAAGTATGGTCCAACGGTCGCCCACCGTTGCCTTTGGCTTCTAGGAGTCAGGTTGGGGGCACGTCTTCAGTTAGTGCTGGTGGAACTCTTAAGAAGTAGGGTAAGCTTGCCAATCCCTGTAAGTTGTGTGAAGGGCACCATGCCATTCACCTTTGTCCGTATATGGATGAAGCCAAACAAGTTTTGGACAACTCATCTGTTTCTGGACCATGCCTTCCGGCTGGGTACAAATAGCTTTCTTTGAGTCCTCCACCAGTTGATCCTATCATCGATCAAGATTCATCCTTGGTCGATCCCGCTCCTTCGGAAATTCAAATTTAGGAGTCCATCCCCAACCAACCATTGGTCATGGGATTGGTTGAGCTGGCCCCTTCTACGGTGCACCAGGTCTTTTCCGTCGAGATTGGATCTCACATCCCTCAGGTTCTTCTTGTTTCTTCAGATTTTTCAGACTTGGAGAAAGATTCTCCTGTCCCTATACCTCAAGAAGCTGCTCCTCCACCTCCCATGATGGAGGTCCTGGAGGATACCCCTCCCACCTTCAAGATGGAGGTCGTGGAGGATGCTCCTTCTTCTTTTGCAACATCAGGGGAAGACCTTCTCGGTTCTATGGTAGCCCCTCTGAGTGGTTTAGTCGCTTCCTTTGATTGGAATCGATTTGTAGGATACCGCCTTTCGTCTTATGTGCCTTTCGAGATCACAGTACAGGATTTTGCTCTAGTCGTACCCAGCACCATTGTATACGAAGGTGCGTCTATTAGTATTCTATCCTCACTACTTGGCAAGCATTCTGTTCGCCACCGGTTGTGCCTGTTACGCAGAATCTGTTGGCATTTAACAAAAGAACTAGTCAACCGTTAGGGATCCTCCCAAGATTACCTGTTACTTTGGGAGGTAAAACCGTCCATATGGACATGATGGTTGTTCCAGGACCTTTGGATCTCAATCTGCTCCTGGGGCGTGATTACACCTATGCCATGGGAGCGCTTGTCTCCTCCCTTTTTCGTGTGGTATTTTTTCCACATGAAGGGCGGATCGTGACCATTGATCAGCTTTCGTTCTTTGGTCCTGATGTGGCAGCTAGCCCACCATCATTCCTTCCTGGTTTTTATCCACCCGTTGTATCTGCCCCACCACAGGTCAACTATGTGGCTACCTACCCCGTGCCTATACTCATTGATAGTGTCATTTTGCACCAGGTGCTGGGGGCATTGGGTCCTGACTTCCAGGATGTTTTCCTTCCATCGAGATTGGAACTCTTGGGAGCGATGAATTCTTGTTCATTATGATGAGGTCGGTCGGAGCATGGTTCTTTTCCTGTGTCAAGCTCCTTAAAAAATGAAACAAGGTTGTCGGAGCAGAGTTCCTTGTCTTGTGCCAAGCTCCTTAAACCATGAAACAAAGTGTCCTGAGAATAGTTATTTTAATGTGTCAACCTCATTAAAATAATGAAACACATTCTTGTTCAATTCGAGTCTTTTCCTTAATCTCATAATTTGAACCTTCACTCCATCTACCTTTCATATGGATTGAAGCTTGGGGGGCATGTACCTCGAATTGAGTCACCATGTTGGGGGCATGCTTAATTTTTCAAGCATAGTTTATTTCCGTTTCAAGCTTGTGTAAAAATGAAACCGGTTTCAAGCATAGTTTATCTTTGTTTCAAGCTTGTGTAAAAATGAAACCAACCTCAAGCAGAGTTTCTTGATTTCAAGCTTGTGTAAAAAAGAAACCTTTCCCATTTTACCTCTTGTGATTGCCATCTTATCAGCCTATCTTTTCTAGATGAGCCTTGGTTTTCTCACTCCATCGTTACTATCTACTTGGCCGATCATATTCCTTCACTTGGTTGTTTCACACATTCCTGAGGAACCGCTGCGATGAGTGGTCTTGTTATCCAACCTCTTGACCTTTACTTGTTCTGAGCAGTTCCACCATTACCAGAACCAGTTGCTTCCCTTTATACCACTCGTTCCTCCAGGAGGAGTCATCTTTCAGCTCTTTTCTGACTCTCTAAACATGAAAAGATTGTCGAGGCCCTTGTCGTTTCGATCTCGTTAAAGTGGCCATGAAACGACATCTACCTAGTATATGTTTACCCCTTTTTCAGGCTGGGATAGATTATTTACGAAAAAGGAATACCCTAGCCTATCGCGACTAGGAGGTTTTCTCAAACAAAGTTTTCTACCTTTTTGGGTCTAAGAAACTATTTATGAAAAGGGACTGTTGGAGTTTACTTTTCCGCTGTCTTTTCAAACTCTCTAAACATGAAAAGACGCTGAGTTCTCCCTTTTTCAGACTCGTTAAACCTTGATGACATTAGATTCAGTCATAATGACGGTACCCGAGTTCCTCCTTCCTAGGGCTCGTTAAATGTACTAGGATGGGCTTATACAGCAAGCATATGGTATCCTCTTCAATATTGTGTAAAAATAAAGAGGCACTCGCCAGAAATGGTGGGGAAAATGGAACCAACATCCTTGTCGTGTCGACAGTATGTCGCTCTTGAACATGGCACTTGTCTGCATTCGTGTCGGGTTGGGGATATCTCATCTTTTTTTCCACTTGCCTCCGTGGGTTTGGGTGATCCCTTTTGACCTATCATCTTCTCTTTGCCTCGTCATCATGACCTTTGATCTTTTGATGTCAAATACTGCCAAATCCACTGTTGTGCCGCCCATATGTTCAAGAGAAGTTGACCTCTGCAAGCATCAACCTTCCTTTGATTCTCATTTGATCTTGATTCACAAAGACATTATGTTCCTCTGTCTCATGTTGATGATGTGGGAAGCACTATGGCCCACCTTTGATCAAGGTCACTTCCTGTCGACTTCAGCTCATTATCCAGGAAGCTGATCTAGAGACTCCCTTCTGGTACCTTGGAGCCTGCATGCCTCAATGGAAGGTTCTTCGCGTTCGACGTGAGGTTTTCATTGTTGGCCTCTGATCGAGTGATTCTACGGGTGTTCGACGCCAGCTCATTGATTCACATGCCGTAGATTGTACATATAGTACCTTGAGGGCCATTGTCATCATTGGTGGTACCTCTCGCGTCTGTTAACAGCTTTCATCACTGGCTGGTAATCAGAAGATGTTCTTGCATGTTCGACTTCAGCTCACTTATTCACATGCCTGAACTTGTACTTTGTTCAGGTCAAGATGGAGCGCAAGACCCTGGATTTTGTCTGTTGGCATCTAGGCTGCGATTTTGTGGATTATTATGATTGGTTACATGACGCATTCACTGGATGGCTGCAACCATACCTGAGTCTATTTATCGATCCTCACTGGATGGCTGTGTCCATGCCTTGGATCTGGATTATTGTATACTCTGTTATGGATGGCTGCGCCCATACCACATATATATCATGTATCTGAGATATCAGTTGTATTTCTCTACGCAGGTTTTCTGATGGCGGTGTTTTCAGTTGGACACGTTCTCGTAAAGCATCTCACCCCTCTCTCTCTTTCGGGCCTCATGCTTTAGGGGGCATCTGTTACACAACAATTTGTCACCATCCCTGCAATTCCCCATCCCGCACAATTGGAGGGCTCATTCCGTGGCCTGTGAGCAGTGACATGACTTGAAACCACTTTCATGACATCCCTTTGAACATGAGCTTTCATTGCCCTGAAGACAACTCCTTGTAAAAAACCCTAAAAACACCCCTTTTTGCATTGGCGTGAGAAGCCAGTTCAGTACCCGCGCCAATGGGGGAAATCCTTCATATAGGGCGCGCCAATTGGTGCTCTGTCTCAGAGTCGCACTCGCGCCAGCCATTTTAAGGAGTGTTTTTTAAAAATAAATGGCAGAATTTTCGTCCTAACCAATTCATAAACTGGTATCTAATTTGAGTTGGGAGGTTTGGCTCCGGATCTCCATGTAGAGGAAGTGGTTTGCCACCTCTCATGGAAGCTTCCTTGAGGATAGGGCCAATCCCATGATTATAGGGATCCCAACTCCCCTTCCTCCATTTATAAGAGCTTTCTCATCTCCTTTGCAAGTTGGTTCCCAAGAGCCATCAGAGCCTTATGCTGCAAGAGCCTTGATTCGTTCCCTTAAGGACACATCCAAGCAAGGAGATTATTTTCAAGACATCCGAAGAGAGAGGCTTCTCCTATCCCTGATAGGATTTTTCAAGATGTGTTCCGCTGGTGACCCTCTGAAGGAGAATTCAGCGTCAGAGCCAGGTTGTATCCTCCTTTGATTGATTAATGATAAGCGACTATTGGTTATGGTTCCACTCTTGTTGTTGATTATGATAATGAGTTATGTCTTCTCTGACTGACATATAGTTTCATATACTAGATTTTACGCTTGTGTTTATTGTGTTTCTTGCGTGTGCAGGTGTCCGGTCATGGAGATTGTTAGGATCATGATCTGCCAGAGCTAAGGAACGGGAGCGCTACTTTCAAGCGACAGTGTTAGATTCCAGGTAAGCCTTCATTGCTAGTTGGTTTATTTGCAATTAAGAACCTGCACTATAGTGTGTGACGATTGTTGCTAGACCCGGTCTGGGCTAGTAGGGATCGCCTATGTCCGCAGAGGGGATTTACCTCCACAAGCAAGTTGAAATTGTTG
>JAXQQM020066965.1:0-65685 GCA_034641835.2 Pinus albicaulis | reverse complement strand
GCCCAGCGACTCGACTATAGTGTGCTTCCCATATCATCTTGGCACGCTCGCTTGAAGGAACACAAAGGTGTCACAGGTGACATAAAAGTGCATCTTGGAGGTGAAAATTTGGAACTTGCGTGCCCCCCAAGAGTGCCTTGTAAGTGTGGCCGAATTCTGGGTCACTCTCATAGAGAAGCGGCCAATCAGAAGTCTCGTGCCCACAAGAGTTGAGCACGGTGGTGAGCGCCACGATCGGTGGTCGGCTGAGGCAGTCTGCAGCATTATTGGTGCTACCCTTCTTGTACTTGATGTTCAAATGAAACTGTTGCAGATATGTGGACCACTTCTGATGGCGATCATTCTGCAACTTCCCTTGTGTCTGTATGAACTGCAGGGGCCGGTGGTCTGTGTGGATGATTGTTTCCTTCCCCAAAATGTAATGCTTCCATTGTCGACAGGCTTGCACAATAGAATACATTTCTTTGTCATAGGTGGGATACTTGCGAACTGTCTCAGACAATGTCTCACTGTGATATGCCACTGGATGTCCCTGTTGAGTAAGAACTGCCCCAATAGCATAGTCAGAGGCATCTTTCTCGATCTCAAATGGCTGCTGCAAGTCTGGTAAGGTGAGCACTGGGGCAGAACAGAGGCGATTTTTCAATTCTTTGAACGCCTTCTGTTGAGGTTCCGACCAAAAGAATTTTTCTCTCGCTCCTCCTTTGGTGACTTGACTCGAGGGCCAAGTGATATGAGAGAATCCCAACACGAATCTACGGTAGAAATTAGCAAGACCCAGAAAGCTGCGAAGCTCTGTTATAGTAGTCGGGGCTGGCCAATCCCGAATGACTTGGATCTTGGCTGGATCCACATGCACCCCCTTTCATCAATAATGTATCCCAGATATTGAACCTGGGTCATGCCAAAAGCGCACTTCTCCAAATTGGCACACAACTTGTGTTGCCGCAGTGTTTGGAGGACTTGTCGGATGTGGTGAAGGTGCTCTTCCCAAGTCTGGCTGAAGATCAGAATGTCGTCCAAGTACACCACTACAAATGAGTTGGTGAATGGCCGCAATATGTCATCCATCATCCTCATGAAGGTGGCGGGAGCATTCGTCAACCTGAAAGGCATGACCAGCCATTCGAAAAGGCCTTCCTTGGCTTTGAAGGCAGTCTTCCACACATCGGAGGGTTCAATCGGTACCTGGTGATACCCAGACTTCAGGTCGATCTTGCTGAAATATTTTGCACCTTTGAGTTGGTCCAGAAGGTCATCAATCCGTGGGATTGGGTACCTATTCCGGACAGTGATCTTGTTCAGCGCCCGATAGTCAATACAGAGTCTCCACGTCCCATCCTTCTTCTGTACCAACACGATCGGGCTCCCACAGGGCGATGAACTTGGTCTGATGTGACCTTTCTGCAGCAGCTCCTGAATCTGCCTCTTGATTTAATCATTCTCCCGAACTTATGAAGCCTATAGATCATTCCATTGGGCGGCGGCACACACGGCATCGGAGTCAATGGGATTCTTGACACAAAGTGCGGGGGCACCCTTGTGGAGTGAGGTGAAGATGTCCTCGTACTCCTCCACAGCCTTGTCCATTTATTTGTTGGCATAGGTATTATAGGAGCCGCTTTTTGAGGTCGTGGCCACAGTCTTCTTCTTGCCCTAGGGGTGGATCATTAGGAAAACAAATTTCTTGGTTTGGGAAATGATCTTATTGCATTGTTTTGCAATAACCAAAGAGATAGTGGTAGGAGGTGGTACCTCTGGTATCCTGTACAACTTATTTCCCAAAGTAACAATAATAGCGCGACGTCGAGACTCATACACAGCATGACTCTTCCACAAGTATGGTTGTCCTAATAATACATCAAAAACATCAATAGGAGAAATGTCACATAATACCTCATCCATGAAGGGCTTGATGCTATAGGGAAGGCGGCATTGCTGGATAACACAGAGATCCCATCCTTGGTGAAGCCACTAGATGGTGTATGGTTGTGGGTGTTATGTGGTCAGCAAGCCCAACTGCTTCATGACATCTGCTGAAATGAGGTTCTTTTGGCTCCCATTATCAACAATGAAACATAGCAAGGAAACCTTTATCCACATGTGGGAGTGGAAGAGACGCTCTGCCTCCTCTGTAGATCTTTTGGTTCACTCATAAGACCCATTAGTGGCAAAATTGGCATTGGGCTCTGTATCAATAATATGCTTCCCTCTATCATTACCCTTGTCGGGTTCGATTCGGAGTCGAGAGGATGCATCGATTCGTTTGCTCATCTCTGACCACTAGCACTCTGCTTGGCCCAGGCTCCACTTGTGTTGTGAGTGGAGCTCTTATGGAGCTCACACCACTTTCCTCGTCTCCTTCTTTGGGTTCACGGTGTTTTTCTTTGCTTGTAGCTTTGGAAGGTTGTCTTGGGCCACCATGCCTTGGATTTGTCCTTTGTTTTGTGCTTTTGGGGGCACCTTTCCCTTGCTTTTGATTCGCGGGTCCAAAGTCTACTTCTTCTATTTGAATTTCTACTCAATCTTGACGTATCTGAGTATGACGTACCAAGCGAGGAGATGTCAAGGAACTCCATTTCCTCCTGAATGTATCTGTGCAGACAGCTGTGATACTTTAGCACCCCACTGTTGAAAAGGAGCTTCAACAGTGATTGGATGCAGAGGAAGGGGTAATAATTTTCTCTTGCCCTCAAACAATTGGCATTTATGGCAAGTAGTTGTCATTTTGTGAACATCAGGATTCCCCAGTTCGACTAGGGGTGGGTAGAAGAGTTTAGAGGCCTTTCTTCATGATGGTCAGTATGGAAATGGCACAAGCAGTGCAGGATCTGATGTACTTCCCGACATCATGTCAAAGGTTTGGCCAATAGAAATAATTGTGCAGTACTGCCATTGTTTTCTCGAACCCAAAATTCCCATTGACTTGACCGTATTGTACTTCCAATATCATCTTGGCACACTCGCTTGAAGGAACACAAAGTGTCCCAGGTGACATAACAATGGATCTTGGAGGTGAGAATTTGGAACTTGCGTACCCCATAAGAGTGCCTTGTATGTGTAACAAAATTTTGGATTACTCTTGTAGAGAAGAGACCAATCAAAAGTCTCATGCCCACAAAAGTGAGAACAATGGTTAGAGCCACGATCAGTGGTTGACTGGGGAAATATGAAAAATTATTTGTGCTACCCTTCTTGTACTTGATGTTCAATTGAAACTGTTGCAGATATCTAGACCAGTTCTGATGGCGATCATTCTGCAACTTTCCTTGTGTCTATATGAACTACAGGGGTTAGTGGTTTGTGTGGATGATTATTTCCTTCCCAAAAATGTAATTCTTTCATTGTCGACAAGCCCGCACAATCGAATACATTTCTTTGTCATACGTGGGATACTTGCGGACAATGTCAGACAATGCCTCACTGTCATATGCCACTTGATGCCCCTGTTGAGTAAGAACTGCCCCAATATCATAGTTAGAGGCATCCTCCTCGATCTCAAATGGTTATTGCAAGCCTGGTAATGTGAGCACTGGGGTAGAACAGAGGTGATGTTTCAATTCTGTGAATGCCTTCTGTTGATATTTTGACCAAAAGAATTTTTCTTTCTCTCCTCCCTTGGTGACTTGACTCAAGGGCCAAGTGAAATGAGAGAATCCCAACACGAACCTATGGTAGAAATTAGTAGGACCTAGAAAGCTACAAAGCTCTATTAGAGTGCTTGGGGCTAGCCAATCCCGAATGACTTGGATCTTTGTTGGATCCACATGCACCCCCCTTTCATCAAAAATGTATCCCAGATATTGAACTTGGGTCATGCCAAAAGTGCACTTCTCCAAATTGGCACACAACTTATGTTACCATAGTGTTTGGAAGACTTGTCAGATGTGGTGGAGGTGGTCTTCCCAAGTCTGGCTGAGGATCATAATGTCATCCAAGTACACCACTACAAATGAATTGTTGAATGGCCACAAGATGTTGTCAATCAACCTCATGAAGGTTGTGGGAGCATTTTTCAACCCAAAAGGCATGACCAACCATTCAAAAAGGCCCTCCTTGTCTTTGAAGGCAGTATTCCACACATCGGAGGGTTCAATTGGTACCTGGTGATAACCAAACTTCAAGTCTATCTTGCTGAAATATTTGGCCCCTTATATTTGATCTAGAAGGTCATCAATCCATGGCATCGGGTACTTATTCCATAAAGTGATCTTGTTCAGCGACCGATAGTCATTAAAAAGTCTCCAAGTCCCATCCTTCTTCTGTCCCATCATGATCGAGCTCCCACAGGATGATGAACTCGGCTGGATGTGGCCTTTCTGCAACAGCTCCTAAATCTGCCTCTTGATTTCAGCATTCTCCATAACAAAGTGTCGATATATATCGGTCCATTTGGTAGTGGCACACCTTGGGTTATATCAATGGGGTGCTTTACCTGACAGTGTAGAGGCACCCCTGTGGGTGAGGTGAATATGTCCCTGTACTCCTCCACAACCTTGTCCATTTATTTTTGTCGTGCAGAGGAACCCTCTCTAGAGGTCGTGGCCACACTCTTCTTCTTTCCGAGGGGGTGGATCGTCAGCAAAAAAAAATTCTTTTTGAAATGAGCTTACTACATTGTTCTACAATAACCAAAGAGATAGTGGCAGGCGATGGTACCTCTCGTATCATGTACAAATTATTTCCCAAAGTAACAATAACATTGTGAGGCCAACACTCATACACAGCACGTCACTTCCACAAGTATGATTGGCCTAATAATACATCACAAACATCAAGAGGAGAAATATCAAATAATACCTCATCTGTGAAGGTAGCATTGTTGGCTGACGCGGAGATCCCATCCTTGGTGAAGCCACCCAATGGGGTATCGTTGTGGGTGTGGTGTGGTCGCCAAGCACAACTGCTTCACGTGGTCTACTGAAATGAGGTTCTTTTTGCTCACATTATTGAAAATGAACTACAGTGGGGAATACTTTACCCACATCTGGGAGTGAAAGAGATTCTCCTCCTCCTTTGGATCTTCTAGTTCCTCCTTCTCGATCTTCACAGTGGAAATAGTGGTTTTGGGCTCTACATTGATCATTTTTTTCCCTTTGTCATTCCCCTTGTGAGGTTTTGATTCAGATTTGGAGCATGAATCTGATTCAGAAGCCCTCATCTCAGCCATAAGGGATTGCTTGGCCCGACACTCACTTGTGTTGTGAGTGGATCTCTTATGGAACTCACACCACTTTCCTGTGTCCTGCTTTGGCTTCACGGTGTTGTTCTTTGCTTGCATCTTTCATAGGCTGTCTTGGGCCACTATGACTTGGCTTTGTCCTTTTTTCTATGGTTTGGGGGCACCTTTCTTGATGCAGTAGCATCAAAGCTAAATTTCCATTATTCATTTGTGTAATTTAGGGGGTGAAGTGTTTTAATAATTTTATTAATAATTTTTCTCATTTTAATAAATTAAAGATAGAAAATATAAATGTGAGGATTATTGTAAATATTCCTTTATTAATTAAGGATATGAGTGGATTTGAATTAGATATATAATCTAGGGATTAGGAATTCCATAAACAGGATGTAGTTGAGTACAAAAAAGATAAATATAATTTAGATTTTCGATGAGATTTCTGTGGAGGAAATTATGGGGTGGAATAAATTCATATTTATGTATAAATAGGAGGATTGTGTGAGGATGAAGGACAAGTGAAGAATACAGAGAGAGAGAGAAAGGGGTTGAGATTTTTTATTAAAAGGCCGAGAGCCGAAAGGCCATCCATTGTGATATTTGGCCAAGGTATTTCTTATGTTATTTTATATCAGCATTTTTTTGTTTGTATAGCTCTCTTTCCATTATGTATATTTGAAGCTGAATCAAATGTTTTTGTTTTATGAAGAATTAGATGAGATTTTTAATTCTGAAGGAAGCACACAAATTTTTATATTCTAGGATTTATTTAACCTAGTATCCTGGCATCATTTGGTATCAGAGAAAAGGAGATGAGTTGGAGGATGAGTCTCTCCTACGTTCAGGCTGTTTCGTTTGATTTCTTGTTGTGAGCGAGGAGATCAGGTCGAATTTCCAGATTAAGAGTTAATTGAGTTATGTGGCACATTGAGTCTGCAAATATATCTATATATATATATGTTGTATATTTGAGTGTGCGACTGCAAGAATTTTAATTCGTTCAAAACAATGATGCAGGCTTGTTTTGGGTGTGTGATCTTAAGTTGTAGAGGTTGCGTGAGGGTCTAAATCATTTGGGTGAAGGAAACATCGCAGGAGAAGAAGTGCAAGCCTTGATGCATTGTTGTATCAAGCAGTGATACCACGAGCGACGTGGTTAATAAGCTGTATATTACATACAGCATGGGATATCCGTTCCAAGTGATATCGCAAGTAATCCTAACAGAATTTTGGTGTGGTGACACCACGGCAGAGATGCTCCGTAGGCTATCGTGAAAAATAGCCACAACGTTAATAGTTTGTAAGCCGTGTATCAGTTATCATAGGTATGATATAAATGTTGGGAGTCCACATCATCCAGGCATTTTTTATCACAACCATGTTTGCAAGTCGTAATATCCTAATCCACAGGTATTATATCCTAATCCATGGCATCAGTAATCAACATCCTTGCATAAACAAACTTGAGCCTTTACGTATATTACATGTCGATTTTATATGATTACTAGAGTCTTTTTATTGGCAGTGTAAATTTTTTAATAGCAACGGTGGATTGACATGAACCATGGTTTAAGGGTTTCCGTGTCACATTTGTTTGATAATAAGCCATGTTGCAGAGCTGCGTGGAATTTGAAATATGTCACAGCATAGATGCCACCATTGACTTATTTTATAACATACATCATATAGTGATGGGAAAACAACGTTGTTTATCACGACAGTGATGCAGGTATATATCTTCATTTTCAGGTCATGTAGTGTAAGAGGCACGGGTATGATGTTAGAATACCGTGGTATATGTATGTAGCAGCATCCCTGCGTAAGTCAAGTTGTGTAACATATGTTACGTACAACAATGTTTGATAAGTTGAAACTCTTTAAGTCAGCTAGATCATTTGTGGCATTTGATTGATATGAGTCATGGCGTGAGCATTCCATAGTAGTGGTGTTGGGTTATGTGAGCCGTGGGTTCAACCACAAAAGGCTGTGGTGAAATTTTTTTTTTAAATGGAGTCCAATTATCAAACTTTCGATTTTGTTATTATTGTAGATGTAACAATGATCTTTTAAGGATTCAATTGGGGTTTCAGAATGAAGTTTGTAGAATAAAAAAAACTGCAATATAGATCATTGTCACATGTTTTTTAATTAGTATGAAAACTGGAATTGCACATTAAGTGGTAAGGAAGGAATCAATTCCATCATTGGGGAGAGTAAATCTAGGTCTTGGTAAAATTGAACAATTTTTCTATATAAATTTTAAAGTCGAAATTTGCTTTTCTACATAAAAAATTTGGAAGCCAGTCATATCAATGCACTTAAAAAAGGCATGTGTCGGGCTTGTGAAAGAGGTGCGACTCCAGCGGAATATTCAAGGTATCAACCCAGTATTTCCACAGTACCACCTTCCAGCGTAAGAAAAGGTCACTGGCATTCATCGAGGTAAATATTTTGCAAATAGTTCATGTAAATTTTTTGGAGAATATAATCTTGGAAGTATATTTCGTTACATTAAAGTTTCATGTTTTCAAAGCAAAGAAATTGAAATTTAAGTGAAACTCGAGAGATTGAGATGAGGGAACTTGGATTACGCTAAGAGGGGAGATTGTGTGTACCTTGAAGGTTTAGAAAAGTTTTACAAACATTGTTTGTTGAGAAAGATTTATGTTAGAAAATTGCTAGGAAGAGTTTTATTTACTGTGGAGAGAATGGACCTTGCACATTCAAAGTAAAGTAAATCAGGAATTCAAATGAAGAGTCTAAATTATTTGTAATTATATATATTATGATTTCTTGATACATGCAATACTAAAGTGTGCATTGGTTGATTGCATCGAATTTTAGTGTGGATACATAGTCTTTAGAGGCTTGAATGTATTGCTAAAAGAATACGGGAGAGAAGGGTTGGATAATTTCAACTACAAGAAGGTTCAAGGTAAGTGCTAATTGAATGAATCAATATTCATTGAGTAGAGGTATTTTAAAATCTGGATGAATTCATTTGATAATTTTAAGATAAAGTTTGGAATGGGAGAATTCTTTTGATTTGTGTTTGAGATTGGAAGCACAATTGATTGATGTCTTAGAATCTTTGTTTTCACCATCATGTGGCGGCACCTAAGGAGGAATTATTCAGGATGGACACAATGTACAAGTTGTACATTATTCATCAAAGAGGTTTAAATATGAATAGCTTGTTCTCTGTGTTGGAAATGTTTTCATTGATGTGGAGACTGTTGGAAATGTTGTCACTGATGGCAAAGGAGATGACAAAGGAGGAGCACCTGAAACATCATTCAAGGGGCAGAAAGGCAAAAGAGATATCAGAGGAAATAGAGACAAAGAGAGATAGCAAAAGAAAGGCAAAGGATATGGCAAAGAGAGAAGCAAATTGGAAGAGAGGTGGCAGAGGCAGCAGAGAGGTAGCAGAGGCGGCAAAAAGAGAAGTAAGCAGCAACATCAGTCAAGAAGCAGAGGAGGCAAAGGTAGTGAATTGAAGCAGAGAACTACTCAAGGTGCAAAGTAGTGAGGACAGTAGAAGAGAGCCATTTAATAGCAGATATGGAGAGAAAAAGTAATGAATTTGACTAAATTCAATAGATATATGGTAACCTATGAAATAGTCTCTGAGATGAAACCCTGCAATTGAAGGAAAAATAGATGTCATTTTAGGTGGATTTTATGTTTCGAATTAGATGTGATTAAGGCTTGTATATTCCATGGAGAAATTAATTGAAGTTTAATTATACAGAGAAATTCAGGGTCACTCCAATCTGTATATGTGACTGTGTGATTAATTGAATTGTAAATTGAGTAAATAGATCACTGGAAGGATCGATTCCCGTAGGCTTTCTGAGTTATTTTATTGTGGAAAGAGTTGATTTGATTGCTTCTGCGCTTAATTTGCATGTTGGGTCTGGGTTGAACTGAACCAATGGAAATCGATTGGAATTGACTTCCCATTCTCACCGTTTAGTCCGTATAATGAACGAGCTGTGTATTGTTGGAATAGGAAGAGGCACGAAGCTGTGTGTTGACTGGAGCGAGGTTCACTGAAGAGAGAAAGCGAAGTATTTGGCGTTGAAACCTTAAGACAGAACCTGGAGTAAGGGGAGCGGAACCACGAAGGAGGCATCGCCTTTGTAAGGAAATATGTATTTAATAAATTAACGCGATCAATGCCATAGGCAGACACATGGAAAAAAGTGGTTTTAGAAAACCATTCATATCGCGCGTTAAAGCCCGGGAGGAAAAACAACGCGATATGTGTTATATCCATCGGATCAGTGGATGAGTGCACGATAGGCCTACAACCGTAGGATGAGAAGGGGAGTTAAGTGTTGGGACCCACTCCATCATGTGAACTTAGAGAATTAAACGATGTGCACTTTGGTTGTGCTATGATCGCCGGATCATCAAATGGTATGTGGTAAAGTTTGCAGCCGTCAGTTGAAGAGGTAAGAATCTATTACTGGGACCCAATCGTTAATATACATCATGACCGGTAATATAACCAAAGTCTAAGTTTACGTATGGTCGAATAATCATATGATTTGGATTGCTGTGAGTGAGTTTCCTATTAATGTTTATGACACTCGATTCAGGGAGTATACATATGTTGGTATATATATTCTATGAGAAAACGAATCTTTACTGCTGTGAATATATAATATATATATTATATAGCTGCGAAGACTGATATTTGATATAATATATGTCACCGGACCATAGAGTCAGAATTCAGCTTTATGTAAAGTTATATAATACATTCAGAGTGATGGTGAAGTCTGCAGACTGTTGGGATTAATGGCTAGTGAATATTGATCAAAGATCATGAAATAAGGTATGGTGTGATATGTCGAGTTTTGACCAAGGTATAGAGTGTTAAAGTTACGATGGCCGTATGAACGTTTGTCCAACCATAGTGTATGTTGATACTTTGGTAAGTTTTATCAAAGTAAAATATAATAAAGCACACTCATAAATGATGGTTTGATAAAGGGGCACATTATATACATTGGGTTTTTTTATAACCCTTTGAAGAAGTAGGTTCCGCATAGTATTTAAATTTCCAGTGGAGACATAATGAGGTTGTGAGTTTTCCCAGATTGAATTTTAATTGGGTCTAAATTTTGGATTCATTTATACACTCAAGAAGCGGGGACTGTGGGTTTTACCTGCACCAAGTTTTATTTAAATTGCTAGTGAAGGAAACCAAAGCATTGGAATTTTCCCATATTTAAAATCAGCGGTTATATTAAAAGACAGTTATATATTCAACGGTTGCACAACTGCAATGAAGAGGAGAGCGTATAGAAACAAAAGAGAGAGAGACAACTGCAGAAAAATGAATAGTGATCCAAAAGGCTGAATGGATTGATTTGAAAATGATATTATATAATGAGCTTTATGCTAAAGCTCATTTGGATGCCCTAAGGGAAGAACTTGAATTGAAGTTGTAATACAAGTTTTAACCATTGAGTTTAAGTTCATATATGGACAAAGAGTGTGTAAGCAGGTAGCCCGAGCATAGAGATTGATAATGAAAAGACATTGCCCAGATTTACATTTATTTGAGGATAAACTTGAAAAGAAGTTATATATGCAGCAGGTGCATAGAAGTACAGTGAACAGGTCAATAAACACAGGGATGAAAATATGGGCATAATAGAGGTAAACAAAGAATGCAGGAATTGAAAAATTCACAGAGCATTTTACAGGCATGATGAACAGAAGTATGCAGATCAGTTACTTAACAGCAGCAGAAAAGACAAAGACAGCAAAGCCAAAAGCCAGAAAATGGGCTTAGTAAAATTGTCTGTATGTAACTGAAAATGTGAATGTAAATGTTGTAATTGATTTTTTATTGTTTGTGATGCATTGGCAAGTCTCCGGTAGGAAAACAAAACTCCCACTATAATATTGAAATTAATGAATATTGTTATATTTTTTCTGAATGAGTGGGTAAAAGAAATGAGAAGGCAGAAGGCAAGGAGGCATGGCTGTCCATTTCAAATTCCCTGAGGAATGCTAACAGTCATAAGGAAAATATTATAAATGATATCACATTGATATGCATAAAGAAGTTAGAAATACTGAGGTAAGACAATGCAGAAATGAAGCAGTGAGGCAGAGAAGAAGGAGGAGCTGAGCAGAGAAGAAGGAGGAGATGATAAAGAATATGAGAAGATGTAGAGATGATACAGGGATGATATGAGGACTAATGTACAACAAAAATAAGGAACCGAACAGAGCTGATATCTAAGGTAAATCAGCAAGTGTTTTCTTTTGAAAGAGTAAGGAAGTTGGAGCTTCTCTATCAAGTTGTAGCTTGATAGATGTCAGTTGTAGCTGACTGAGGTTGGAGCCTCCTGTAGGTTGGTGCCTGCAGAAAATTGATGGGAGTTAGAGCTTCCTTGCAAGTTGTAGCTTGCAGAATTGAGGTAGGAGCCTCCTGTAGGTTGGTGCCTACAGAAAATCAGTGGTGAGAGGGAGTTGGAGCTTGCCTTTGCATCACAACAATAATAAGATGTGGTTTTCTCCCTTTATGGGTTTCCACTTATATCTGGTGTCTTTGTGCATGATTTTTATGTGTTGATATGGTTTATCTCATCTGCTTAATACTTGCTGATATCATATTAAATCTACTGTTACATTATCTTAATACTTGCTGCTCACATACTAAGACTACTCACATATTAAGTTGAACGTGAAATGAAGGTGTAAGTAAGTTTTAATGAAAAATTTTTAAAATTCTGTGAATGTGTTAAACTGATTCACCCCCCCCCCCCCCTCTCAGTTTAACTAAGGGTTCAACACTCTGCACACAGGTGGAAGATGTGAATTGATGTTGTATGGTGCATAAAAGTGCAGGAAATATGTTTGCACTAAAATGATGAGCTTATGGTATGAAGGGCATGCGAGTAGTCACAGTGACAAAGATGACACAAAAGGGTGGAATCTAGAGAGTTTCAAATGAAAGGGAAAGGTTTATTAAATAACCTTAACGGGAGCATAAGGTATGATAATTTAGAAAGGTATTTTTGAATGTTGAAAATTGAATGGTTTATTTATTTTCAACATAAAATAAATCTTGGGAATGTGAAATGCATTTTGATTAAATACTTCAACATCATGCGAAATGATAATGGGAAACTGGTGATCTTTCATAAGAATTAAGTATGAATAAGAGTGTAGATTTTACATCCTAAAAATGTATTAGGGGTGTATGTTCGTTGGAAGATTGTATAACTTAAATTAAGTCAAAATATCCACTATCATAATTAGTGGGGAAAGCCTTGAAGTTAAAACAAATGTTAGGGTTAAATAAAAGTTTGGATAGGTTGAGTTATGATTGAGTATTTTCATCCAAGATGAGGAGTTGATGTAAATTTTGAAGTCAAAGAGTCGTAAACCAAAGTAAAATGTTTGAATGTAATTGGGTGCATGATTGGCAGAGCCCGACACCCAAAGAGTTTGGTAATTGTAACACAAGCATTACTAAAGTGTTGTTTTCAACAAAGTGAAGCCAGATAATTGTTGAGAGATGATTCCAAGAAAGAGAACCGAAAGTGATCAAGTGCAGGAAGAGAGCTTGCATTATTGAATGGAAATTATGAAAGCTTGTTGAAAAGAGGATTCAAATGAAATCTGCACGTGAACAGATGAACTTCATGAAGGAGGAGAAGATGACTCTTGATAGTCATTTCAAAAGATCTGATGAAGACCACAGCGGAAGGAAGTAGAAGGAAAATTCCAAGGTAAGTGGCATATGTGAGTAGTTGAGCGATGAATATTATGAGCGGGAGAAGGCTGAGATAACAGTTCACCTTGAATTGTTGATGGAATTATTGCAGAGGAATATGAAAGACCAGACACATGGTTGGACCATGAGGAAGAAAGTGAAGTGGTAGAGACTACACGCAAAGAGGTAATAATAGGCAAACATACAGTTGAAAAAAGAGCTGAGGAAGCTCAAGCAAATGATAAGTGTTCAAATGGGATGTGAAGCACTCAGAGAGGTTGAGTTGAAAATGGATGTTTCGATTTGTGGCCCAGAGCAGGGTGAAATTCTGGGTGAAGAGATCAATGAGGAAGATCTCATGAACTATTGCAATAGTTCAAAAGAATCTGAAGATGTGTTGACAAGAGGAGAAGATGAGGCTATGAAGCCTTGTATTTTTAAATCTCATAGTTTATGTATGTTTGCAGATTGTGCGAAATATGGTGGACAGTCTGGTGAAACTGTCACAGAGATGAATGAAACACTTGAGGTGACGTATGATGGAGAATGCCTTTAGGAGGGGCAAGGTACCGATTTGTTGCAACAGGAAGAAATCATAAATGAATTCTTGTTGGGGGTAAGAAAGTCAGTTGAATTTTTTTTGGGGCAGAAGCATAATGGGAATGCCAAAGAGTTATTGCAAGGAGGTAAACCAATGTATTTGTTTAATGAAATTGCTGACAGAATTTTGCAGTGTGATGAAATAGAAAACATGATAACTCGGGAAGATTTCCAGAACAAGAATGAAGCTTGGAATGAAGGTTGTGATGAAATGATGAAAAATATTTCACAGGGAAATAGAGTTCTTCGAACGATGGCTTAAGGAACCTGAGGGAGAAGTGAAACTTGCAGAACCTGATACAAAATATATTTCAGTTAGTGTGCATGATAGAGATGAAATGTTTTTAACATTTATAGAGTCAAATAAATGTTATATATTTTCAGATAATAATGTGACTATAGGTAAAAAAAACGACATTAACAGATATGATGTCGAAATTAAAGAAATTGAACAGAAATTATTTGGAGTTGAGATGAAATATCAGGGGTAGCAAGAAAGTTATGTCCATAGAGACATAAAGGAGACAAAAATATTGAATCAACAGGATCAAGATGAAAGCATCGAGCAGTTAAAAACAAGATCTACTGAAATCCATAAAGTTGATGATGGCAGATTGGTGCTTGAAGCATCAAAAGAGACCGAAAGGTCTTATCTTTTTAAAACTAATAGTTTGTTGATGAATGTAGGTACAACACCGGACAAGAAATCTGTTACTATAAGAGAAATAAAAGAATATAGTTGTAATAAAGAAGGAGTTCTTGATTATTTTTCCTTAAAAACATTTGAGTATTCAGCTTAGTTGGAGACAAAAGAATTCGATAAAGAGGAATTACTCCGAGGAATTGGTGAAAGAAAGTGTTGGAGAATCTGATGGAATCCAATTGACCAAGTAAGTGATGAGTTACCAAATTGAGTTGATACTTTGAAGGACTAGAAACAAAACAAAGTTTATAATACTGGAGGGAGAAAGTCATCAGGACTTGTGGCTGTCACATCATTACAGAAAAGCGACAGACCTCATAGACAAGAGTCTATGGAAACTTATCTACATGGGGTGTTTGATGTAGGAGCATCAAAGCTAAATTTTCATTATTCATTTGTGTAATTTAGGGGGTGAGGTGTTTTAATTATTTTATTAATTATTTTTTTCATTTTAATAAATTAAAAAGAGAAAATATAAATCTAAGGATTATTGTAGATATTCCTTTAATAATTAAGGATATGAGTGGAGTTGAATTAGGTAGATAATCTAGGGATTAGGAATTCCATAAACGGGACTTATTTGAGTCCAAAAAAATATAAACCTAATTTATATTTTAGTCGAGATTTGTGTGGAGGAAATTATCGAGTGGAATAAATTCAAATTTATGTATAAATAGGAGGATTGTGTGAGGATGAAAGACAAGTGAGTAATACAGAGAGAGAGAGAGAAATGGTTTGAGAGCTTTTATTAAAGGGCCAAGGGTTGAAAGGCCATCCACTATAATATTTGGCCAAGGAATTTCTTGTGTTATTGTATATCATCATTTTTTTGTTTATGTAGCTCTCTCTCCGTTATGTATATTTGAAGCTTGATCAAATGTTTTTTTTTATGAAGAATTAGATGAGATTTTTAATTCTGAAGGAGGCACAAAAGTTTTTATATGCTAGGATATATTTAACCCAGTATCTTGGCATCATTTCCCTTACTTTTAATTCACGGATCCAAAGTCTCGCTTCTTCTGTTTGAATTTCTGCTCAATCTTGGCAGTCTACCGATATGCTGTACCAAGTGAGTCGATGTCGAGGAACTCCGTTTCCTCCTAAATATATCTATGTAGACAATTGCAATACTTTAGCACACAATTTCTCTCTAAATATTTGATACCGAACTTTGTGCGCAGGGTATGGAACAGATTCATCAGCTCATGCACATCTTGATCCATTTGTTGCAGCAACGTGGTCCATTGTATGTAATTTTCATCATATCTCCCCAAAGGATGGTATTGTTCCTTGATGGCGACTGAGAAATAATTCAAAGTGGGTACGATTGAGAAAAAAGATGGTTATGTCTCGTGCTTTTTCTCAGAGTAGGTTTCCACCCATCCTTGACATGGGGGGTAGATTTGAGGAGCGCAAAAATAATCTTCTCCCGGTCAGAAAAGTCATGAACCGAGAAATGTCCTTCTAATAGATTCAAACATATATCTATGATATCTATATCTATTTGACCCTCAAATATGGGAATGTCAAATTTTACTTATATCTTAAAGGGAGTCGCACCTCCAGAGTGGTTGTTGGATTTGGATGTGCTATCGGTGGGCAGTTCTTGAACGATTTGGGCAAAGTTGTCCACCATCACATTCCTTTCTTTTTTGAGGGCCCCCTTGAGAAACATTTGATAAGATCTCCTACTCTCTCATATTTCTCTTCTTCCCCCATGGGCGGCCATCAGGGTTTGCGAGGCTGGTCTTTCAAAGGGTCAACCAGATCGAGTTCTAACTCTGTATACTCCGACCTCGTTGGGGACATGAAAATAAGGATCAAGAAAAAGTAGACCATTCTGTTACCACTCATTCATACAGGAATGGAATATAATACATATATAACCATAAATACAAAGATGTGGTAGAAATAACACTTTATTTCATTAATATCAAAGAACTAAAATTTGCTTACAAACAAAATGGGAATAAACTAGGTAGGGCGCTGGTAGCTTATCTATGAGAAGAGAATGTGGCAGATACAAGCCTCTGAACTCTATGTTACAATGAGGCTTTAAGGCCTATATATTATTGAGAAACAATGGAAAACCCTAAAAATCCAAAAACCTAACCCTAGGAGATGAAACACCAGAATATGGGCCCCGTCGGGGTAAATTGGTACATCAATTTCTTGGGGTCGTAAATTTGGCATACTATCTCCATTTGATACACATGATACATCGTTAGAAATATCTATCTAAGGACTAAAATTTTTTACCACGAAAATTGATTTTTAAATGGAGTGATATTCACCATACAAAAAATTCCCAAAAAATGTTGTTTAGGGCCTCAAAACGACTTTGGAAGTTCAGGACCTGAAAAAATGCTAAAAATAGTCAGTTGTGCTGAAACTGAAAAATTGAAAGAGACAATGGTGGGGCCTCAAGTAGAATAGGTGTGTGGCCACCAATATCCACCTGGATCATTGACACTGATTTCTCCACAGTTCTGAAAATAGCCTTTGTACTTAATCCAGTTGTACTTGGACTTATACGATCCTCCTGGATTATTCCTCCCCACTAAGGAGATTTCGGACCAGCAAAAGCATCAGTATACCCAACACATTGCTTGTCATTTCAAAACCACACTTTCAATCAACTACACACAAATCTGGTACATCTTTTTCAACCATGTACATACAACACATGACTTAACAACCCCTCACTTGCTATGAGTTTATAACACACACTCAATGGACAAGGATTACATAATAGAAACAAATACCTCGACTATTCATAAAGAAAAGGCCAAAAACATCATCGTTGCATTTTGAAGTGATGGAAAACACACCATAATTTTTTTCATTTATTCGCAACAGATGATTTACAAATGTGTCCATAACACTAAGACCCCTAAAAGAACCATATTTTACTTAATAAAGTAAATGGGTCATCCCCCTTTGGTGGATTTTCCTGTGGAATAGCTTCAAGGGCTATACTCTGCATGGATGCTCTTTTGTCATGACATGTTTGGCATGTAGGTTTCTAAGGTTCATTCTGGCTATGATGATTTTTCCTCCTCCATATCGTTTGTATCCTCTTGGAACACCTCCTCCCGATGTGCCTATGATAAGTGCCCATCACTATTTTTGAGGTGTGAGGAGGTTCTCTCATCATCAGTTGTTGGTGGGTCGCTGGCTATTATGGAGCTTTCTCCCACTTCCTTCGTGTTGTATCCAGGTCCTACATGACACAGAAACTCCTCAACTTCGATGTGGTTTACGATGCCTTTGCCATTGATGTAAAGGAACTTTCCTTCATACCCCATCTTCTTCAACAGTTTGGACCTGATCACTATAGTATGTTTTTCAAAAGTAGTGAATTCATAATCATGAAAAGTACATGAAATTGAAGGGCTACTTTTTACCTCGGGTTGGTTATGTCACAATTTTTCCAAGGCTTCATCCTTAGCTTGCAACTGGCATAGTAACCCTTGATTTTCTTCCTTTGGTTCCTGTAGGAGCCTCCTTAGCCCAATATTATCTACTTGGATGCTTTGCTTGATCTACTCAAGTTCTTGTAACCCTTTCGCAGTGATAGTCCTTTTCATATTTGGTACTATTTCTGTTGAAATATTTGTTTCATTGGCTGAGTCGGAACCCAAGTCTATGAGTCCACCTCTTGCGATCCCAAAGGCTACAAGCCTCATTTTATCGCCAAAATCAGACCCCAGGTCAATTGGTCTACCTCATGCAAATCCTACAGCTGTGACCTTTTCATCTTCCTCTGATTCAAAATCTTGGTTCTGCTACATGGTGGTACTGATATTCCGCTTCCCCTTCTTGTCATTCCTCTCAGGTCTCAGGTTATGGTGCAACTTCCAACTACTTTCTTCATCATGTCCCTCTTTCTTAAAATGTGTACAATAGGGGTTTTCTCCCCTTCTCTTGGCTGATGCAGTGCTTTTTGGGTGGTAACTTTTTTCATGTGTTCCCCTACTTTCTAGGTGCATGGCCTTCACAATGGCCTCGTCGATGGTAGGAGGCTCCAAAAATAATAATGAATGTCTTATGTAATTATGCATAGAACCAATATGCTTGGTTACAATCTCAGGTGAGTCTATTGGAATGCCTAAATTCAATGCCTATTTTCTAAATTATTCAGTGAAGTCTTGTACATCTTTTCCTTTTCCTTTCCTTAGGTGTTTCCATTCCATTAATGCCTTTTTCTTATAGCCCAAAGGGTAAAATTTGATTCTCAATGTAGAAAAAAAATTTGACCATGAGGAGAGAAGATTACCCAAATTTTGGCTCCCTTGCAATTTTCTCTCCCACGGGACAAGAGTGGTGTCATTTAGCAGAAGAGAATCCAACTAGATCTTTACCTCGTCCTCCTCAATATGTTTAATCCTATAGTAGACTTCAATCTGCCTAATCCAATTGTTAATATTTTAAGCATTACTTTCACCGTATACATAGGAAGTTCAAATTTTAAATCTAATTTAAAGAAAGGTTTCTTAGGTGTATTTCTTGAATTCCTATGATGATGGTGAGAAGAGGAGGAAGAACTATAACTCACGGGAGGAGAAGGAGGTGGATCTCCTCCACCATCTCGATGCACTAAACCTTGTATCTCTGAAGCATTATCCCCCGCTTTATCTAGTTTCTCAAGCCTAGAGAACAACTTCTCGACCCAATCTGCCATGGTGTCGAACGTTTTGCGAAAGCTTAGGTCCTCCTCATGTTTGACATTGTCATCCATGTTTCTTCTTCGATGTGCACGTCCCACTTTGGGATAAAAATAAATTAGTTTCCCTTCGCCTCTTCATATCTTGTTTCTAGTTAGCATACAAACCTACAATTGACATCTACCAAGACCTAATTTGATACCACTTGATCCAAAATATTTTTCTTTGAGATGTATTAAAGAATGACATGTAAAATTGCATCTTAACCATGAAACTTAAAAGGCATAAAAATAAGAAGTGAGAAGTAGATAAAATCATGCAAAGAAGACACAGAATTGATATCTGAGTTCGTCGAGGAGGGGCTACATCTCAGGGCCCTACTCAGTTAGTGGGGAGGCCCTCCTTCATTAAGTGGAAAATAAAATGGAAGTACAAGAATTAATGCAAAATTACACCCTTATACCTCCATAGTTGAAGGTTCCTAAAAATTGGAGACAACTCATGAAGAAATGGACAGCACTGTTGGATTCATGGTGCCGAGTGGTGCAGAATACATATAAAATTTTCCTGATTCTAACAATGGGAAAATATTTCCCCTCTGGCAATGAGCTTAGTTCATGGTTCTTCCCCCCCTCCTACAAAGCGCTCAAGGTTCCACTCTGTCTCATAGTCCGTGCCACTATTAGCCTGCATGGGCGCACTTATGAAATGTACCTATAAATATTGGAAGGTTGGGCGAACTTCTCAAGGGAGCTGCCAGCCAAATCAGTTGAGATCATAAATGTGAGGGAGGGGGTCAGGTGGTCAAACCCTTCCCCCTCTTTAATAAGGCGTGACTTTTTTAAATTAACCATGGCATAATTTTTTAAACGTCGCAACATTAAATTTAATGGCAAGTGGGCTATGTTGGGGGGGGGCGGGCCCCAATTGGGCGGCCTACCCCATATCTCTCGACAACTCCATTATATTATGTGGAGAGATATGGGATGGGGCGACAGGGTTGAAAACCTGTGCCTCACCCATATGTTTTTTTGAATATGCATTTGGTAGTGGGTGGTTGGGCGGTGAGTTCATGAGCACTACCCACCCCAAATTTAATATATATTTTGTTATATTCGTTGGATGGTGAGGGCGAGGGTGACGACCCACCCTCAATATATATATATATTATTTTTAAAACCAACCATATTTTCTCAGAATTTCTAGAATTAGACTAGAGGAGTCAAATTAAGGGACGCACTATTTCGCTTGAAATCCAGTCGGAGTTGGCCGGAATCTAGTGGCCAAGTTTCTGCAAATTTTTTTCCTCCTTAAGCTACCACATCACCAAGTAAACCCTCAAAATTTGACTACTTTAACTCCTCCATACAAACTCAGAATTGAGTGACTTATGTGTCATTGGAATTAGAAAGATGAGATCTTCAACTTGACACTGATTTTTCCACATTTCTGACACTTTGATTTTTGAGACTTTTTACTTGGACATGTACGATCCTTCTGGATCATGAAGTACACAGGAAAATTTAAGATGCATTAATTAGGACCATATATCATCAAGAAAATCTTATATGGTGATGTAGTTCACCTCGTGAAGCTAGATGGTGAATTGTTTCTTGGATGAGTGAATGGAAGTAGATTTAAGCTATAAATGGATGAATACGTCCCTAGAATTTTGCAATGACTATATGAACATGAAAAAATCTTAGTGCCAGATGTAGTTGAAAGGGGCATAGTACTATAAACTACTCTGCTAAATATGGACTTCATTGAAGTTGAATTATTGTGGGAAACATAGGAGGATGGTGAAGTTAGAGAGAGTTGCGTCAAGGGAGGAATGACTGTGACATGAAGCAAGGTTTGTTGAATTTCACCAAAAATATGATCATTGGAGGTGAAAAAATTGATTTGATACCAAAATTTCCATTAGAATGATAAGGGAAAATGAATTTAATGAGCATAGCTGGGAAAATGTTCCACCAAATATGCATTAATGAGATAAATCTAAAGAGGATCATGGGGTTTGAAGTTCAATTTTTTTTTATAAATATGGAATCCTGCTCTGCATTTGGACACTTTTCTTACTGAGATTTAGAATTGTGATTTTTCCCCTAAGTGTGAGTTGAGTGTTCAGTTGCATGTACAAGAAGATTTTTAAAGATATTGCAAGGGAATTTCTCAGGAGAGGGCTAAGTAGAATCATGAATACTACACCACTACCACATGTGATAGGGTTGAGGATGCCCCGAAAGCTGTCTGCTACAGGAGAAGCACAAAAAAAGAAACCAAAGAAGCCCATTGCTAGAAATTCACCCTAGAAGAAGATTAATAATGTGCATAGAACTATGGAGAGCTTGATAAGTAGAAGAAGCCAATGGAGATTCAAGATAGAGATGAGAAGGAAGTTGATGAAAATATCCCTGAAGACATCCTAGTGGAGCAAGTTGAGCCCATTTCCAGGTTTCCTTCATATATCCCACTAGGAAAGTCTACTGAAAAATTAATGAAAGACCTAGACACCGAAAAATTCACTGTGTTTACACCATTTCTACCAGATGAAGTACTGTTTTAGGAAGACCTGCTAGAAAAGGTACCATAATTTCAAATTAAGGACTTGGACTTCAATGAAAGAAGAAGGAATCCACAGTTAGAGCCGAATCGATACTTGCACACGATGTATTATAGGGAAAATAACGTTACCATATTAGAGCCACATAGGTGGGTTGTAGTGATCCAATGGACGAGGTTGTTGAATATGTTATATGTTCCACATTTCGGGCATAAATATATCAACATGATTTGTGTGTGCCAACTTTTGGCATTAGCACATAATGTGTTTCTCTATTTCGTTGAGAAAATATCTATTGATGATATGCTGACTAGAAGAATAATCACGCTCCCATGCCAAGGACAGAATCTCTTAGACGAATTTGTTGGAAAAAATCAAGATAAGGTGGTTGAAGATGCGATGAAGGAGAAATATGGTATTTTGAGGAAGATGTGGAGATATTACATTGGATCCATCAATGATCAAGTTGTGCACTTTTCCACACATATTTTAGCTAGGAAAATCATGAGAAAGTGTCAAGAAAATGATGTGTTGGCACCATTATTCTTTCGTTGTGCACTAAAATAAAGGAGTCCAGTATATCTAGGCTAGATAGCTGTGCAAGGAATTTCTAGATAATTTTCTAGATGTGCAGGAGCATGGAAAAAAATTCCACTACGCGTGGTTATCTCTTTTCATAGAATTGATGGCATGGAGACATCTTGAGGAGTCACAGCTCACAAATTTGGATCTAGACATGTGTGAAGTTGTGAGGTACGCCTCAGTATGGTTTACTAAGGACCCTGATGAAGCAAAGGAAAAAAATCTTCTGGGTATTGCAAGAGATGGAATTACGTACTGTGGTGAGTGAGCGGCCTATATTATCACTGGTTTTGTTTGAAGTTTATCGAAGCATTGCATATTTTATGATGGATTTTCATCGCATCTATGTAAGTGCACGAAAGCATCCTAAATATCAATGGTACAAGCTACCATATTTTTTCACGGAGGATGATATTGCGTAGATTGTACGCCAATGGTCGAGTGATTGAAGGATGCCACCCACGGAAGGTGTGAAGGCTGAGTAATCAGGAAGTAGTGGGAATTCCACTACAACAACGAAGGACACCATAGGAAAGCCAGCCAGAAATCCCACTCGAAAAGGCACACAGAAGCATAAAAGCAAAGTCCTATAGAAGGAAACCATGAAAGAAACTGAGAAGGATACTTGAAAAGAAACTGAGTAGGAAATTGAGAGGACTGGTGAAGAAATTGAGGGTGGATAGGATGGCCAGGATACCTTTGAAGATACAGAGACAATGGACTCCCAATTTATTGTAAAGTGGAGACAAATACCCACTGTGGGAGGTGCACGTAAGAAGCACAGGTCAGATATAACAACAGGAATGGAGCCTATGGTCCTTACTAAAGGCATGGAAAATTTTAGGGGCTAATATTCATAGGAGGGCTAATTTTCCATGGTTTTCCCCAAAAAAGGTTTCCCCAATTTCAATTTTTTCTAAAAATGATTCGCCCAAATTTTACAATATAAAATTATTTTACCTTAAAAATCGCCAAAACGATATAAAGCCTATATATAAAATGATTATAAATTTCAATAACTTTACAAATATATCAATATATATTTTATAGTTTCTATATAAGGGATTAATGACATTCGCCAATGTTTTAAAATTTGAGATAATTTTCCGTACTTAAAATTTTCCTTGACTGAAGGTGACATTGATGAGATTGGTGATGTAGTTACATTGAATATCAATAAAATGTTTTATTGATGGAAGGACAATATGGACTCAACGAATTGAATGTACAATTGAGCGCAGTCTAGGCAAGTGTGGCACAGGCAAGCATGGCATAGACGAGCGTGAATCAAGAGAGTACGGTCCAAGAAAGGAGACAAGTGAAATAGATATTAGTAACTACTGTGGTTTAGATGTTGCAGGTACCAAGAGGAGCACTACATTTTAAGGCAGTAGAGGATTGTGTGCGCACCAAGTATTAGCACACTGTTAGTTTGATTTTTTCTTTGTTTCGCATCCAGACCCTGCACAATTTTCACTAAGGGGTCATAGATGAGTAGAAAGGGCACAAGCAACATGCCTTCATGGTCATTAAGGAAGTTAAGCATGAGAACAAGAATCTCTTCAATGAAGTGAATTAGGGGCTCAAGGACTGTGATGAGGTGAAAAAATGTAAACAACAATTGGAAGAGATTATCACTAAAACTTGTAGTGAGATCCCCAACCTCAATATTTAAGATGAGGCAACCCTAGAGGAAAAGATTTAGAAGCTCGCCACAATAATAGAAGAGTCCAAGAATTAAATGGAAAGGGAAAATTTCAAGTTTTAGATGCATATTAACGAGTTGTAGATTTAACTACAACCAACCACACCGTTAGAGGTGCATGAACAATGCAAAGAAGATATGAAGGTTGCCCTAGAATGTCTCTCAACCATAATCAAGGACTATGGAAATCTATTCGAAGACACTATGGATATTTGGACCTTGTTGCAGGAGGATCCCAATGTTCAGCAAATTGAAGTAGAGAATCTGGAAAAGAAAAATTTGTTTGATGAGATGAAAGTAACGACGAGCCTACCACTTGCACAACGATTCACCCGCCTACAGGAAGGAAAGTATCTGCAAAGTTAGATTGAGGAGCTACGACAAAAAGAACAGATAACCACAACATGAACCAAGCCTTGGCAGGATGAGGCCATTTAGTTGTCACATATTGTAGTCACTAAGCTTAAGGAGATGATGGATAAGCGGAAATATGTGCTTCAATGGGTCACAAGGTGGACTTCAGAGAAGATACTGGAAGAGGTGCATAGTGATGATTCAGCCACTAAAGGATGCATACACCAATTGTTACACTAATTTTTGGTCATCTAACCCGTTACTATTAGATGGACCAAAGTACACCATGCAAGACCAATTTTACCCTAGTAAAATTGCTTTCACTATGAAAAATAACTTAGTAATCCATAATTTATTAAGTTATTTATGGTCTAAACAGGAAACCCCATGAGGAAATATTTAATAAATCCTTATTTGTTTGATCTTCCTTAAGGGATAAATAATTAAACAAAAATTGAATTAATATTCCTGGTCACATTTAACCTAAAATAGGAAATTTATTTAGATAAATCATTATTTATCTTATTATTTTCTAGGAATAATTATTTAAACATTATTTAAATAATATTCCTTGTTAAATTTTACTAAATCATTTATAAATAAACGAATAAATCACTATTTATTTAATTATTACTCAACCACATTCTTAAAATAATAAAAAAATCATTTATTTATTTATTATTTACAAATAAAGGGATTTGACCAAATTCAAATTCGTTTTCCATCCAACAAAAATAATAAAATATTCCATAAAAGTTGCATTTAGATTTGGTTAACAATATTTTAACTATGCACCAATATATAGACTAACTCAATATTTTTTTATAAATAGAAATGTTTTTCCGTTTACTCACTACCTTTGGTTGCCTAGATATCCCTCTGAATCTATACTTTTGGCCTAACTTTGATCCTCCATCATTGTCATATTTTTCTACCTTTTTTCTTGTGAGCTCTCTTTGAGTTCCACATTTGTCTGGGTTTTCTACACCATCAAGAGAGAGAGATCTTAGATCTGAAGTGGTGATGACATACAAGAACCCATCCCATTTAGGGGGACCGATAACATCTTTCTATGTTCCCTTCCCGGGTGTCATAATACAAAAATTCTGCAAAAATATTCTTGTCTTGTCTAATGGATGCATGGAGAAAGTCTTGCTTTTATTTTATGTTTAATGTTTTTAACTACATAGATATCGATTTTGTAGCATTTATATTGGTCAACTAAATGCAGGTCTAAGGATATTGGAAACCATCTTTGATGTTAGGGTTGTTTGTTATGCAGAGCTAAAGTAAGATTTTTTCGTACGCTTGCGATTAGGATTCACACTAAAAACTAAGGACTCGACAAGGGTTTATGATTACGAGCGTTGTCGTTTCTTAGATCCCTGCATGACCAGCTGCTTCAACCCCCAGGGTTTTTCTTCAGTTTCTTGTTTTTCTTTTCTTGATGTTGTTTTTAACATTTAAAACCCTAATACAGTAAAAATTATAACTTCTGTGTGTTTATGGGCCTATTGCATAGGTGATAGGTATCAGTTGTAGCTGAGATGACACCTTTCTCTGAAACATTCTCCTGAGATGGCATAAAGTGTAGCTCACACTTTTTTGGTCAAAACCCGTGACCTCAGCTCTCAGGTAGTTGAAAAATACTAAAAAACTACGACCTGAAGAGAAAAGAAGTTAGAAACTGCGACCTGAGCCTTTTGCGAGATTTTTTCTGTGATTTTTTTGGGTTTGTATGGGCTGCTGTTCAGTGTTGTCTGACCCACCTCTCCACCTATCCTAGACATGTACTTGCTCTATTTTACTCTTTGAAGTAGGAACCAAAACCCTTAGGGCTTTAGTACGCTTCCACCTTTTTAGGAGGAGTTTAGCAAAAGCAGGCCGTCTGAGATTTCAGTGTGTTAAAATTTTTTTCATATCTGATCCTGTACTTTCAAATCCATTTTAGATTGGTTATTTATCCATCCAAAACACCTATTTTTAGTTTTTTTTGTTCCTCCTCTAGGGTCCCCTCCATTTCCCTTTAGGTTGTAGCCTTTTTCCACCTCGTTTGCAACACTTTTACCTCTAGTTTTTTATTGTTTTCTACATCTATCTCCAGTAGATATGGCGTTTCGATCCCTGTCCCTCCATTGGCCATTTTTTGTGTTTTGAGTAGATTTTTCCCACCCACAGAATAGTTTCTGGGAAGCCCTCCTCCGAATTTAAATTGATGCATATTTAGCTATTTATTTTGTGTTATATTTCATTTTAGTTTACTATTATTTTCAGATTTATTTACAATTATACAACACCTTTTTTCTTTTCTCTCTACACATGTCTGGGTTTAATTAAAATTAACACACTTATCACATACATAGACACCCTAAGTGAAGAGTTCCTGGTTTACATTGCGTGGTCAAGACTATAACATTGTAATCAATTCATCGTGCACCTCCATGCCCTTATTTTGACATTGTAATCATTTGATCCTACACCTCCTTGGCCTTGTTGATATCTCTTCCTTCGATGATCCATGTTTTCTTTTCCATCATTGGCCCCCCAAGGCATTTATATCAGAGTCTTATTGGCCTTCATCCTCAGTTTCCATTAGGAAGACTTACTCCTCTGCATATGGTGCGAGTTATTTCTCCATTGAGTCCTCATTCTGACCCTGATTCTGGTTCATTGGGTTCCCCTTTTGGTTCTATCCCCAGTTCTCCTCCTGTCACCTTCACCATGTCTCATCTAGGACCCAATTTTGGTGGTAGCCCCAACCCTAATGCTAGGAATACTACTAGTGAGATCACAACATGAACCATCTCGACTTCTCCCTTGATCCCTTATATGGCAGGCCTCAATCTTCCTGATTTTAACCAGTTGATCGATGACCCCATACACCATGATCTTGGTTGGCCTGCTATGCCAACCAAGCTCCTTTCAGGAATCCCCAAGTTTGAAGGTATTGCTGGAGAGGATCCTACAAACCATGTTCATTGCTTCCACATGTGGTGTTCATCTAACTCCATCACTGATGACTCTATCCGTCTTCGGTTGTTCCAGCATACGCTTACTGGAGAAGCTTCCAAGTGGTATGTCAACCAGACCTCCTCCTCTCATACTGCTTTTGCGACTCTTGCCATGGATTTTATATCCTACTTCAAACTTCCCCTTCGTTATGACATTGGTACCGAACGTTTGACATCTTTCCGTCAATCATCTGCAACTTTCCTATCCGATCATGTCCAGGAATGGTGGAGAAGAAAGAGCCTATGTTGAGGCCCTACCTTAGAATACCATGTCTACATGGAGTGGTTTCTCAGATCCATTTTTCCTACTATTGGAAAATATGTCACATCTCATTTCCCTCAGTTCGAAGAAGCTACCCTCAAGATTGCGCTAAAATATGACCTAATCTACGCACCGTCTGTTTGTTTTTATAACATCTTACCTGATATTCCTATACCTAGTGGTGCCAACACACTGGGCACATCCCATACCACCGACGGTATCATTGGAGCCCTTTCTCATCCTCCCATGGGTTATGGTTTTCCTCAAGGAGGGGCCAGCTCCTCCAACACTTTCTCCCATCCCCATAGCATGTATCCAAGATATGGCGTGCCTCCTCCTTTTTCCCAACTTTTTTACCACAATGGTTCCCAACTTCCTTATTATTCGTATTCACAAAATGGTGCTCTAGCTCCTCCAACATTGTCACTGCAACCTCATTTACCTTCTCAACCCCCGCAACAACAGCCACAACCCCCCCAGGGTAGGGTGTATACACAGGAGGGTGCCACTAATCCTCCTACTTCCAAAAATAAGAGGAAAGGCAACCAAAACCAATCTACCACAGGTAATATAATGCCCAATCCCAAAGGGAATACACCTAATCCTACTAAGCAGCAACAAGGCACTCAACCCTAGTAGGACATGCATGTTCACATGAAAAAACCTTGTTCTTGTTGTGGTGTCTATGGTCACTACACCCATGATTTTCATATTTTACCTCAAATGCAATAGATGTGGGAAGCTCAAGCATCATCTTGAGGAAAGCAAACCTCCCCTTCAGCTCCTCCTAACGTTGCACCTATCCAACTGGCTGTGTTTACCAATCCTTTCCCCCAGCAAGGATTCGTGCCTACCCAAGCCCCTGAAAGTCAGGAAGCCATTCAACCTCCTCCATCTGGTACCTCTGATTACTAGATTCTCATGATGAACTTTCATCAACCCATTAATGTTGACCTGAACCTTCAGAATCGGTCTCGTCAGTACAACAAGCCCCCTTCTACGTCTGCCCCGAAGCCCCCTTCTTTAGGTCTGACAGAGCCTCTTTTGACACCCAATGGTCCTTTACTCATCCCTCAGCATAAGGCAGAGTTTCATACCAGGATCCCCAAGCGACCATTACACCGAAATACTACTTCTCGTAAAGCTGCCCATTCGTATAGTATAGTAGATGACTTGGTGCAATCCCCTGCTGCCATGCGAGAACTAGAAGTCGTCTAGTCGTTCCCTTCAAAATGAAAAGATCTAAAAACTACCATGGGAATTGTGGATATTTCATATGATTGTTTTATTTTCTTCGATGTTGACCGGTAAGAACATCCCCCCCTTCCTGCCTCCTTCGCCTTCCAAATTCCTGTCAAGATCTAGAATGCCAACGTATCCCATTTTATCATTGATGAGGGGGAATCCACCTATGTTATTTCCTCTTCGGCTTGGGAGCAACTAAGATATCCTGAGTTGGCCCCTTCCACTATCACCCTCTGAGGGTGGGATGGCCACTCTTCTGAGCCCCAAGGCATGTTTTGCAGTTGTCCTGTTACTATTGCAGGCAAGAATTTTTGTGTTGATGTAGAAGTCATTGACGCCCCCTTAGACTACAACATTCTATTCGGTTGTAGCTACACCTATTCTATTTTTGTTGTCCCATCTGTTGTTCACTATAAGATGTGCTTTCCTCATAATGAAAATATTGTCACTATCGACCAGTTGACATATTAAGAACTGAAGTCTCATACCTCCCCTGAGTCCATCATCTCTTCGGTGGCCAATAAACAAATTGTCTAACCTCTGATAATGTCTCACCTGGAGTCTACAAGGACTCCTCTTTACTTGGTACATTCCCTAGTCTCTCTCATCCTATCTCTGATCCCATATTGTCGAACATTTGCATCATGCAATCATCTCGGTCCGACCTCAAATGGATTGGTTCGACTAGTTAGTAGCCCCGCTCTCCACAGTCTGCTCCTATCACCTTGACTCGGCCTTCAGGACCCCCTCCTCAAGGCACCTCATCTGCATCTAGTATCCATGAGCCTATCTACCCTCTTGTAATGGTTCCTCCTAGCCTTAAAAATCTTAGAGCTATCCCACCTCGCCATTACCCCTTTGATCATATATCGTTTCTAGCTCCCCCTCCTGGGGTATTTTCGATACCTGTTATGGCTACCTTATATCTTCCCAACATGACCCTGGGGATCCTAGTTTGGTATATTGATCCCCCAAACACCATCTCGCCTGGTCAGCCCAGACCTTATATTGCTTTGACACCGATCCAACCGTTCTCCATGAACCCTCTCATTGCTTCCGTGCCTCAGCCACCTCAACAAGAACCTACTCCTATTGTGAAATTTTAGGGTGAGGGGAGAAAAGCTCGCAAGAAGCCACCTAAAGAAAAGGCTTCCCAAACAACCACTGCTCCTCCAAAGCCTCCAAATCATACCCCTTTGTGTGCTTTGTGTGATGTTGTCGGTCATGTGACCCATCATTGTCTTGAATTCCCTCACATCAAGCCCATGGTTAATGTCGTGTTTCCCGAGTCTAAGGTACCTAAAGCCTTTGTTTCTTCCTCGACTGTAGCCAATAACCCCAAGAATATTCAAACCAACCACCCCTATGATTTGTTTGATCTCCATGTCCATTATAGCCATCTTTGTCTCCGCCTCAAGCATTACCACGCCTCTTTAGAAGTAGTTCGGGAGTACGAGACTGAATAGAACTAGTCTGCCTCTCCCGTAATCTTGCAGTATGTTTCAGGCCAACTTGAGGATACCTCTGCCCCCATTGAAATTCCCCCTCCCAATGTTGATATGATGGATTCTTTGACCAATATCCTCTACCTGTCATCATTTATGAGATCCACGATGGAAGATCCCTCTAGGACTTCCCCTTCTGTTTCACTTGACCTCCCTTCAACAATCACCCTAGGCTCAACATCACTGAATCCATTATCTACTTGTCCTTCCGTCACCCCCCATGATGATGCACATGTGAACCTTTATTCTCATGATGATGACTCAGGTAGCTTTGTCATGTCATGTGGTTACCCTTCAGCCATTCACCCCATATTTTACTATGTTGACAACATCATGGAAGCCTTATCCACCCCTGACTTAATATTTCCTTCCCAGAAGAGGAATGACACCATATGTGTCTATGGTGAATTTCATGACCTGAGAAAAAGGTGCCCCCAAGGCAGTTCCCACACACCCCCTACCTATTGGTGTGCAGGTGGTAGACATCTTACCTAGAGCACTCCCTCTAGTAGTATTTTTTTTTATTTCTACCTTGCGTTCAGATTTCCAGCATTATGCATCATCCTCTCATTTGTTGCCTTGTGGCACCTTTTATATGGACCCCCATCCAAACCATATATCGGTTATGATGATGGTGCAAGTCGCTACTCCCAGAATCTAGCCTTGGTAGGTTCGGCCATTTTTATGCCCTTACAATTTCTTGTTCTCTCCAACGACGTGTGCATTGGTACTGCCACCAATAACCAGACCGAATATGATGCAGTGCGAGGTTTATTACTCGATGCCCTTTCCCATCATATCCTTCACCTTCATGTTAGTTTAAATTCCCTGCTTCTTGCCATGCAATCGAATGGTGTTTGTCATGTGCATAATCTTGTCCTTCTTAGAAGATATTTAAGAGTAAAGCTTTTGATGCGTGAATTTGAAATCATTACATTCAATCATGTACCTAGAATACAAATCACTATGTAGATATCATTGCAAATAATACTCTACATTGGCATTTATCACACAGATTTCACACAAGACAATAAAATTAAAACATAAAATGATGTGTATCAATTATATGTGTCGTTCAAAATGTTTTAGAGTCCATCAACTGTGATACATATGACATGATCATAGCATGTTACAAAAAATAAAAACTTGGGGCATCACATTCCCCTACATGTAATCACTATCTGGAGGATCCCAGAAAAATGACTTGCCTCCAGCAGCTCATAGATCACACATCCCTTGTCCTGCAATCGCCATGCGCCGCATGACCCCTCCCCACTCTGAGGGCAGACCAATACATGCCTCTATGTATTGTTCATCAAGATATTTCCATCTGTGCTCTGAAAAACTAGTCAGTAGCCTCTCACATCTACGATGGATGTCCTCCAGGAGGGAAACTACATCCTAATTTTGTGGAGCCCTCGACCCACCTGGTGCTGCAACTCCTGATACTGCAGGCTATGCTAGATACCCGGCCGGTTTCACTGGTACTATATCTACATACCAAAAGTGAACGAATCAATACCACATACAATATTCTGAAACTCTAAATGCACATAAAAGGTTAGCAACTTTTCACTACCATTAGGCCCCCATGCTCCACTAGGCAGCAGTGGTGTAATATTCCCGAATGGGGAAATCAACAATATATGCATAGAAAAAAAATTCTTCAAAAATTTATGCTATAATAAATCATAACATCCCATGGATCCATTGGTTTATTCATTATAGTAACCAAATACAAAAGGAGATTAGAAACAAATCATGATAGGTGAGATAAACAAGCCTCCCACACCCAGAATAGCCCAAAAACAACGCAACCCCAAAACTACTACAACACAGAAATATTGTAGCAAGTGACAATGCAATCTAATGACAATTTATACTGCAAAATTATAGATACAAATAGATCTTCTGTTATATTAATCAATAATGCTCAAAAACTAAGATCTAGTGTCTTTTACACCAATCCAAGAGAACCCAAAAATGGTTTCCGAAAATACGCCGAAATAAAAATGGTGATCTACAGCCCTAGAACTGAAGAGTAACTACAAATTGAAGCTTAGGTAAACATAAGGCTGAAATAATATAGATTTTATGTAGAACTCCTCTAGGGCCTCCTCCAATGAAACGCTGAACCCTTCACCCATAGGAAAACACTCTAAAAGAGCCAATAGATCCTCCTCTAAAAATACCCTCCAAAATAACGCAATTCCCAGCTAAAACTGTGCTGTAAATGATGGGGATAATTTGGCCTAACACCAAAGATCTGAAATTTTCCCAAGAACCCTCCAAATTTATATCCCAAGAGAAGGAATCCTTCCTCCTATGAAAAACTAGCTCAGAAAGTGGGTTTACCAACTCTCCACTGCAACACCCTTCAACACAACACAATATTCTGCAGAAACTGCATTATAGCCTAAGACTGAAGCTTGGCTAGAATGCTAGATATGTGGAATGATAGCTCAGGACTCTCCCAAGAGCTACTCATGTTTGAAAATTATATATTACAGAGCAATGAGAGACATAAAATATGCAGAAAATACAACCACACAAACACATAAAACCAGAGAGAGACAGATATACGTGGTTCACCCAGTTTGGGCTATGTCCACCCTAAACAGCCAGTCCTTCCTTTCTATTATCCATAAAAATTAAGAGACACAGCCTACAACGGATCCGCTATAATATCCTCTGTTCTCTCTCACAGTCTCCTTATATCTTTCTTGCTCTGAGAATACATGTAAGATGCACAACCGCAATAGAATATCCTCATACATACGAGGGGTTGCCTTCTAGGGAAAAAAAACGCTAAACTAAACATAAATTCTACCGTCATATCATTTGCCTAGTGAACGGCCCAGATTGACTAGAAATTACTATACTTTTTTTTAGAAAGAGAGGAATAACTTGTTTCGAGTATTTTTAATAACCCAACGTTTCGGACTTCCTAAGTGAGTCCATCATCAGGGGTAAACGCTTATACTTCTTTGAAAATTTTTGAGGATTAGGGCAAAGGAATGAATATATAATAGTAATTTTTATGAATAGTTAATTGTTAATAGGGTGGTCGGTTGGACAAAAGGGTATGTAAATTTTATTATTTATATGATTATTTTATTTCTTTATTTATATAAATGTTATTTTTTATTATTATTGATTTATTTATAAATTTTTATTTTTATAAATTTGTTTATTTAAAAAAATAAGATAAAAATAAAAGTTTATAAATAAAAAAATAATAAAAAAATAACATTTATATAAATAAAAAAATAAGTAAATAAATAAATTAAAATAAAATAAATAGAATAATCATATAAATAATTAAATTTACATACCCTTTCATCCAATCGACCTCCCTATTAACAAATAACTATTCATAAAAATTACTATTTATATATTCATTCCTTTGCCCTAATCCTCAAAATTTTTCAAAGAAGTATAAGCGTTTACCCCCGATGATGGACTCACTTAGGAAGTCCGAAACGTTGGGTTATTAAAAATACTCGAAACAGGTTATTCCTCTATTTCTAAAAAAAACTAATTTCACCTATATGGACTCTCTTTTAAAAAAAATTACTATAATTTTACAAGGCAATTTTACATCTTCTTTTAGCTTCGAGGGCACTGCCCCTGCAACCCCCTGCTAGGGTGGGGCTCCATAAAGTCACAGTTGCTGCCCCTGGACCCCCTAGGAAGCTTTTAATTATGGGTGGAGTTGCCGCCCCATTAAGGTACAGGGGTCCAACGCTGTGATACAAAATAACCAAGATAATCAGGATGCACACCGAACAACTCAAAGGGAAGAGGTGGGATTCTTGACCGGGAACACCCTGTGCTAAGCAGCACCAACAATCTTAGGTAAACAGCTGAAGAGAGAAAAATTCTAACAGACATATCAAAATAATATTCATAAGCTAACCCCATATGGTTGTCATCGTCTTCCTTATAAATAATGTGGGCCTTCTCACCTTAGATACCACTCATTAGGGTCTCCATCATCACATAATCAGTCTCCCTCCAAAACTGCATTGTCCCATCATTAAAGCCACTCCTCCATAACAACGTTGTTTGATTTGGTCAAAGTTGACCTATTCAGCTTGCTCTAGCCCATTTTCACACCTGAGGGTCTTCAATCCATATTTTATACAACTATATAAACTAATCCACATTCATATTGGTTGTCTCTATTGATGATTCACTCCCTCCATCCAGCTTGGTTGACTTGGTAAAACTTCACCTTGTCCACATGCATTAGCCCCTATTCACAAATGAGGGTGCTTTATCCAGCTATGAATATGATCTCTTTTCACATTAAGAGGGGTTTTATGCCTACTAAAAGTATTTATGGGCCTCCCTATCCATTTATTCCTCTAACTACATGTCAAGAGAAAAATTAGTATTCCAATTAGCCGTGTGCTAATTTATTATAGTCCTCCCCTCCTCTCCTCCTCCTGTAGCATCCTCTTATGATAAACTCCTCCAAGGAACAAGATGTTGTCTCATCAATACATCTCCAATTTGCCCCTCCCAAGTATGTAAGTTAGCTTTTGGTGACCATCCCAACTAGCTATCATCATGTAAATGTAAAAAAACCTTGGAGAAAACAATATTTTGTCTAGAGGCCTTGTTGACGCATGGAATCTGAGATATGTTAGGAACCATCATCCCCATTTGAATCTCCCATCCCCAAGCTATCATCCATACAAAATGATCCACCCTCCAAAATGCTAACTCATGAACATTTTCCTCCAAATTTGGCTCCTGTAATATAGGTGGGATGCATAACTAAACATGGAAGACAAAGTAGCCTACCCCACACTATCTCTCTCTCCACTTATGAAAAGTGTAGAGTAGCTACAGATTTTGGGCTGCAATAATGTTGTCATCAAGAGGCAAGAAGAAGACTGGATCTTCAAGCATCCTCCCTCTAGAGTCATGAATCATGCTGGCCCAAACCACCCCATACAAACTGAATGGTACATCATCACCATATGGTATCCAAATCAGAAAAATGCTAAAGGTTGTGTGCAAGTCTGCATGATACCAAAGGTTTCTCCAGTGGATACATCGTAGTCTTTCCAATTGTTGTTTTATAACATCATGTGGCAAGTTGTTCTCCAACAAGTTACTAGTTGTGCATGTTTTTTCATCTACCATGAGGTAGTAAATTTCATTATATATCAGCTGAGCATAATAATAATAACACCACACTTACCCAAAGTCATGAAAATAAGTGTTATCTCTATCATAAATTTTGGTCCTAGAATGACCTTGAAAGCCAAAATTAATCTTGCCCTCTTATGGAGCAATACACTATACATAGAGGGTGAGAATATGAAAATACTTTATGAGATGATCAATAAGTAAAAAAATACATTTCTTACCATGCATCGTGAGCAGGCTGAAGGTGAGGTCCATAGATGAGCCCTCCCATGAGAATCTTCTCATAAGGATCTACGAAATAAATCTTCCCATACTCTCCCAAGAGTAGCCAAAGCAACAATAACTCTTGCTACCCACTCGCACCTGCATCATAAAAATCATGAGGTGAAGATATGATGATTGACATGAAGAATTTCATATCAACACAATGCACCCAAACAAATTTCTTCCATATGATGCAAGTGTCCTGCCAAGTTTCCCCCACCAACATACCCTTGGAAGAAGGATATGTCACATGATGGCCAAAATTTTTCAAGAGTAGCTAACGTAGCCATGCCTCCTGCTACCCTATGTCATATATATGTAGGTGACTCACCAACCTCTTGCTTACCATCCACACCCTTCCAACCAAATGTGGGTGTCTCCTACCATGCCCCATCTTAGTATTCCTCCAATGGAGAACACCATCCTTGCATATCTGATTTCTACCCTTGCATTTCATGGGATGCTGAAATGCAATCTCTTGGAAATATACTAGCGAAAACCCCTCACCAAGGACAATATTGGAGCCATAAGGATCCAATTATGCTGAATGTAAAACCTCCTCATATGGCTGTAAAATTCTCATCCTATCCTTGAAAAATACACACCCCAACCCCCGAAGGTGTGTGCATCTCAATAATGAATAGTCAGGAGGATTTTTTATCCTTTCCTTGAACAACTCAAGGTTGCATAGCACAGTGAAATTCTGTTGCTCCAAATCAGAAATATGTTTTGACCCTTGGTCATGCAATGAAATTTTTCCACAACCCTCCATAAAATGTGTTGGAATAACAGGAAGTGGAAACTTATGCATACCTTGGTAAAGCTTGCAAAAATCTTGTATTGCTACAAGGGTTCCTTCCTCCAAATTGATGGCTCCCCCAACTGTTGATGATGATGGATGATTTTCCATAGCTGTATCAGTGCTGGTACAAGTATCCTTAGGTGGTGGTGAAGGCTTCTCCTCCTTTGATTTCTTCTTGTCAGATTTTTTGATCAAATTTTGAGTGAAATCTACAAATGCAGTCACTCTTGCATGACTCAAATGGTTAAAACACCAAATGTTTTCTTCACCCTCAAGGTGCAGCGCTGCAATCTCAATAGCTTTTATTTCTACCACTGGGTGTAGTAGGAAGAATGCATTCAACTTCTTTCCCCAAGCCCTTTTTGTACATGCAGATGACCCATCAAAGGTAGAAAATAGAAATCTATTGCCCTTGATTTTCCTATTGGTGCAAGGTCTCCTTTCTTCTTCAAGCTGAATGACCTATGGGAGAGTTAGAGTCTCCTTGAAAGCTCTAAGTTGAGACTTATATTCTACCAGGTATCCACTTAGGGTCTCATCTTCCAAGTGCCCTCAATCTCCATACCTCATTTCTTATTCCTCCAAAGGAAAGGGCATAGTGTATTTCTTTGGAGTTCTCTGCAACTGTAATATCCCAAAATGGGGATTTAGCAATACATGAACAAAAAAATTGGGAAGCAGTGATAAATCAACTCATAAAATGTAATAAGAATACATAGCCATCATATTAATGTTATAGTAGTAAAATGTATACAATATCTTGGGGAAATAATCAGTCAAGCTAGGCAGAACAAGCCTCAAGAAACATATACATGAAAAATGAAGTACACTGCTACATAGAAAATGTCCAGGGCTATGATAGTGTATTTTTATTAGAGAAAACTGCTGATGGAGTATGTCAATATATAGATATGGAAATATATAGCTCATACAATGTGGGCCCCCAAAGATAATTCCAAGACAATCCTAGAAGGATTTCCTGAAATATGGAAAATGGAAAAAATGACGAAGTTGCAGCCCTAGGACTGAGTAGCAGCTGCAACTCAAGAATTGTATGGAGATAGCTATAGATAGAAAATGTGATGACTGTATCTCATCCAATGGATCATTCAGGTGAAAGGCTGATACAATCATTGATGATCTCACCCTCCAATAATCACTGCAACCCTCACTACAAATGCACACTGAAAATAACATAGTCAGGGAGAGGGACTGCATTGTAGGAGATAGAAAATGTATTGGACAAGTGCCAAGATCTGAATTATGCTCCAAGGTCTTCCTCACTGATTTCCCAAAGGAAGGAAATATTCCTCCTTTGAAAAATGAGCTCTAGAAGTGGTGTTGTGAAACCTCCAATGCAATACAACGTTATACTGCTGCAGAAATAACATTGTAGTTGAAGGAGGATGCTTGGCCTCAAGCCTAGATGTGGAGAAATACAGAAGAAGCTCCCTTAAGAGCGCTCTAAAGAAAGGAGAAGGAATTTATAAATAGGGAATCCTTGTGCTAAGGAGCAGAGAAATCTCGACTAAACAGTTGAATAAAGCACAAAGTCATACAGACCCGTTAAAGCTTCGAATATCATTGCTTCAAAGATTGGGGGATAACCACCCGGTCGAGACCTTAGGACAACTCCTTTTCCATTTGGTATGGTGGCTCCAACTGGATTGATAGGAAAATAGGACTAAATTGACTGAAATAAATTATCTAATCTAATCTATAACTGATAAAATATTCCAATACTAACCCAGGTATCAAATGTGAATACAACTTTCAATTGTTTCAACTAACCAATAACCATGAAAATATATTATAGATTAATTGAAATATGCAGTAAAAAATAAAGATAACTCTTCTTAAGAAATTAAACAAAGTTATAATAACATATTGCATTCATCATTCTATATATCATTTGCATATACTGAAAAAGATAAATATTTCTACACACACAGAAATGATATGTATAAAGAAATATTGTAAAACGAGTACACATAAATGATATCAATTTAAAAGAGAATATCTTACAACATAAGAAATTAATAGTCAATAGATAGAAATACCATATCCATCTTGATACTTTGTAATGAAATCGATATCCAAATCCAACAAATTCAATGTAAAATAGACTCCAAGATACAGAAATGCAATTCTTAAAGGAAATTTTGCATAGAACCACCAGATGTGATCATTTATAAAAATATAAGAGTCAATGGAGTACAGAAATGTAATCTCCAAGTCAAAATATTACAAATTTAGGACCCCTTTCTAAATGCATGAAAGGGGTTTAAATAGGTACTTAATAAAACAAAATAACTAAAACTATTCCTACAATCTATCTAATCAGAAATTTAGAAACAGAAATGCGATCATAAAGTGAACCTGGTTCATTGATTTTCTGTTGAGTTTAATGTGCCTTGACGACAGATCTTGAGCATATCTTGGATTTATGTTGGCTGAATCATCTTTGAATGTAATTGCCCAGTATATGTAGCATCAGAGAATTCAGGAATGATACAAAGAATAATATTCGAAAGGAATTTGATGGCCATTTGTTGTCTGTGTGGCTTGATCAGATAAGTCCACATAATATCCCATGAAATTCCTTGAAGATTGCTAATCTGTTGATTTGTATTGATTATCTCTTCTTTCCATTTGAGATCAGCTTCTTTTACTTTAGGTAACTTGCCTCGGGTACAATCTGAGATCAAATTGGTAGCGCACAAGCTCTCATTAACCAATTATGTTGTAATATTCATTAAACCGTTAGCCCTTGATATGGCTCTTTCTAATTTCATCAACTGTTGTTGCCATTCCATAAATAAATTTTTCTTCTGTCTCTCCTTAATTCTAGGAAGACTAGATTTTCTTCCTTGCTCTGTATCCTGCCATGAAGGAAACTAGGAAATTCTATCATCAACATCATCAATTTCTTGCCTGAGAGTGACTTATTCATCTATCAAAGATGATGTTATCTTGCACAAAGGCTCGACTTGTGTCAATTTTAGACAAAACTCATTCAACTGCTAAGATTGCAATTTTTTTATTTCAAGGGCTCATTTTTGAATTTCTCTAATTTGGGATAATCCTTGAACTTGTCTAATGCTGATCGGAATGTCTTTTCTTGTTCAATCTTTGAATTTTTCTCACTTTGCAGAAGATTTTGTAGCTTCTCTACCTCTCGATTCAACTGTTGTTGTTTCCCCAAATCTTTCTCATCAATTTTTTTCTTTTCAACGTTGAGCTTCTCTTCAAGCTGTTTAGATCCAAGCTCTTGATCTTGCAATTGTATTTCCAGCTGAACAATCTTTTGTTGATTCTTTGTAGCCTATTCTTCCAGCATATCTATCCGTAAGTCTTTTTGTTTTATCAACTGAGAGACTTTAGAAGCTTTGTCTATAGTCACAACACTATAAGCACCTGTGTATTGAGATAATTTGGTGAGATCCTCATATGGATTCACCTCAACATTTTTATTAACAATACTCATAAAATCCACCTGTGATGTTGAAAGTTCATCTTGATCAGTTCTCCTCCTTTTCCTCTGTTTTCTCACAACAACCCTATGCTTAGGACTGTAAAATACATCCATAGGAGGGATTTCTTCTATTTTCAACATAATTTCACCTGTGGTATTTTCAGGAATAACTTCTATATCCTGGTCTTCCAAAACATTAACTTGGGGATTATTATGTTGTCCTATTTTCTGGGCAAATTGTTCATATTGGCTCAGCAAATGAGGAGAAACTATGAGTTCAGAAGATTCCACTACTTTTTAGCAGCTTCCTCTCTTCCAAGTTGAGAATCTGGATTATTGTTTATATATCCTTTTGGTGCCTATTCAGTAGCCTTAATATTTGTGCCTCTTTTCTCAGTATGCATGTTGGTATCAGTACCTGTGCTTTCTTTTCCTATCTGGGCTGAAGATTGCTGATTAATATGTACATCAAGTTTAGCAGCCTTTTCTTTCTTCTCAGTATCAACTTTTCTGATAATGTGTTCTTTTTGTATAACATGATTAGTTCCTATTACTTCTTTTTGTGTCTGTATGATGACCTTGCTAACAGATGTTTCTGTAATTGTTTTTCCAGATGTATCATCTTTTTCCTTCTGTTGTGACTCAGCTTCTTGCATAGGAACTCTTAATTTATCTAGAGGAATTTTGATTAATCTCTGGCTTCTAAACAACATAAACATATTCAACTCTTCAGCCTAGAATTTGGACTTGGCCAAATCAAAAACTTGGGACAAACTATCTACAGAAACAAATAAATCATCTAACTTATCTAGTTCATGTTCAAACCGAGCAATTGAAACAACAGTAGTAAAATCAAATGCCACCTTCCTTGGATCATATTGCCTCCCTGGGATTGTTGAAAGCTTGAGATTGGTTAGCTTGCCAACTTCTTTCTCCGCATGAATAAAATTATTGAGAGTGTAATCTCCACATTTAAAATGAAAATTAGGCCACATAAGATTCTTGTTGTTCTTCAAAGTCTTGGAGATGCCTTCTACTGTTAGCTGATATGAAATTTCTTGGGCTAACAGTTTATCTGGAACATACAAAGGAAGAATGTGTGGTTCTACAATACCTTCGAAAACTTTGATAAATGTGAATTTTTCTTTTCCGAACCAATCCCCAATCGAGGATAAATCAACTTTAGCCTTCCCAAAAAGTCTAGGAGGGAATCGGCCAAAAATAGTTTGATAAATTGAGATAAGAAAAACGTGACAAACTCTGTAAACATGGCTTTTGAAATGCCCTTTCCACAAGAACTTGTGATATATATGAATAGGAACAGGATCTTTAGGGGTCCATTTCCATCTTAATATGGGAAATTCAGAATTGAAGCATAGGGCATCTAGAATATAAGCACAAAAATAAAAAGTAGTGGTATTTCCTAAGTTTTTGTCTTTCCTATACTCAAGAATCATATTTTCTATCTTATCAGATTGAATGACAGCCCAGTCCATTATCTCGGCATTTATAGTAGCATCTATTAATGGCACCATTTGTATAGAAAACCTAGCTGAGTTATCATTCCCAAATAATCTTCACATCATTGCTGCGACATAACAGTATGGAGGTGAAAGAGACTCCACAGAGTACATACCAGACGCCTCGTGTTTATGCTTTTCAAGAGCCTTTCTCCATTGTCTAATCGGCTCTGACTGATTTTCATTATTCACAGCAAATTCCTTCATGAAGTCTTTGTTATAGATTTTATGTGGGTCCGGAAGGTGGTACATCGCTTTAATGTCCTCTTCTTTGAATGACTTGAATATTTCTTCAGAAGTGGAAACAAAGGTTCTGTTTCGGATAGAGACATTATCAGTTACCCACTGAATAACATCATAATATGGAAAAATGTTTTCCCAAGTTGTAATTCGGTGTAGAAATGAATTAGCCAGTGTTTTAAGGGAATTTTCTGAATCTGACTCTGAATCATCCTTATCAGGAACTGTTGCTTTCGCGACAGTTACCTTAGGATTTTCCCTTTCAATGAGGTTATATACCTTTTCCCACGATAATTTACCAAGACCTTGGCATGACGTGTCTGTAACCAACTTAATCTTAGCTGGTTTCTCTCTAGGTGCCATGGTGAACACAAGGGCTTTTATTGCGGCAACAACTTTTTCCTTCCTGGATCTCTTTGACATTTCTATATCCAGAAATGTTTCCCTCGCTCTGTGAATGAAAGGATTGAGTTTTATTTGGTTTTGTAAAGGGAAAAAATTGTTCAATTGTGGTAAAAACTCAAATGAGGAGAACAACTGTATAAGAATATATTCATTGATTTTTAATTATTATGTCCGTGTTTATAACATAAATGCGCTCTAAAGAGTCACATTCACATATTTAAAACAAAATAATTTTCGATTATTCGTTTGATCTTATTCAATATAATACGTACAATCAGGAGTTGGAACTTTTGAAATAAGTGTAAAAATATTACCTTTTTAATTCTTGCGATGCTATGAATTGTTGGAACACCTAATCCTTCATGCGTAGGTGTGGAATAGGAAAAGTCACAATGGATTCCAAGTGACCTTGGAATCTGAAACCAAGAGTCACACCATTGTACTATAAATGTACATCTTTGTATAGTGGAAAATAAGAAAGCCTCACGCTTATCCTTCATTGTGTGTTGAGTCTCTTGTGTGTGTGTTTATTCTTCTCATACACCATGTGTTTGTTTTAACATGGTGTTTAACATGGTATCAGAGCGGGCGATTGCTGGCCCTGCTCCAAATTGAGTGAGCCATTTGTGTTTATGGCCTGTGCATATCTACAAAAATTCTGATAATTTTTGCAGCAGTCAGAGAGTTTCTGCAGCAGACATTTTTCCGCATTTAGAAATTCGTTTGAAGATGAGCAGCAGTGGTTTTGAAGAGAAGCAACGTTGTGCATCTGAAGGTTGATTTCTTCCTGCAATTTCTGCCCATTAAATTCTGCATTTTTGAGCTGCTGGAAAATAGTTTAAAGAGGGTTTTTGAAGATATTTCTGAGTTTTCACTGAAAAATTTCTGATTTTTTCCATTGAAAATATTCTCTGCTGCTGGGCTACTAGAAAATTTCTGAGTTTTCTTTGCAATTACTAAAAGTTCTGTTGCTATTTTAAAGTCTCTTAATCCTTTCTGCTATTTTAATAAAAAATAAAATTTAAAAAAAATAAAATAAAAAATAAAAAATAAAAAAATATTTTTTTGAGCACTGCACATGCTCTTCAGCCTTTCGGCCTCCCCTTTACCCATTGCGCTTGCTCCACGCCCTTACCCCTCTCCCCACACAGGCCCCAACAACTCTACATTCCCCCAACCTGCGTCCAATTATTCACAATCGCTCCCACTCCATAGCCTTTCGGCTCCCACCCATTTCTCACACATCGACCCTGCTCTCCCTACGCAAACCCTATCCTTCTCCCTCTACGCCAATGCTCCACCCACACTACTCTATCTATAGCACTCTACTCCACCGCTGGCCCACTACCCTGCAACTCATTCCTCTCCCTACAGCCCCTTCATCCTACGCTATATGCTCAACCCATCCCCTTCCAGCAATTTTTTAATTTTTAAAACTTTCTAAAACAAACCCCGCCCCCTCTCTGCATCTCTATGCGGCACACGAGCCCTCTCACTCTACCTCACCCTCATCTCACAGCATACAGTACAGCCTAATGATCCCCTGCCCCCTCTCTAACTCACCCCAACACCGACGGTCCTCCTTATCACTAAGGCGCTCAACCCACAGTCCCAACGGTCATATGCTCCTACACTCCCATTCGCTATCTCTCCCACCCACCACTCGATGCCACCTCCCTTACTACACCTGAAAACTCTCTCGTCCTCCCCTATCCACAGCACGCCCTCCTCCCTTGTATTCGCTCGCTCCCTCTGCCTATGTTCACAACGCTGCCCCTCTCAGTTCTGCAATCCCTCATGGCAGTCTTTTCCCTCCCCTTTTAATTTCATTTTTTTTTTTTTTTAAATACCACCCTCCATTTCACAATACCTCCCATATAATTAACACTCCTCCCATTTTACAATACCCCCCCTCTTTTTTTTAAAGTCAATTTTTAAATTTAATTTTTTAATATTCGCCTCTCATTCCATATAATTTCCCTCCCCCATTTTAAAATTCGACCTTTTGTTTTTAAAGTCCTCCCAATTATTACAATCAACTCCTTATCTCCCCATTTTTTTAATTAATCCCAAATAATTATTTTTTTAATTAATTTTTAATTAATTAAAAAAAAAAAAACAGCAGAGAGAGAGAGGAAAAAGAGAGAGTATGAAAAGCAGAAATGAAGGAAATGACATGTGAGCGGATGGACTAAATATATAGAGAAAATTTCAGATTTGCATTGTGATTTGTGACATTGATTTGAAGGGTGAGTTTCTGAAGAAATTGATGTGAAGACGAGTTGTCAAACTGCTCCTTGAAGAAGAAAATTCAGCTGCCTTAAAGGCTTCTTGCACAAGTGTTTTTGTTGCACATTCAAATATTTTTGCAGAGATATTGATATTGTATTGCTTCTTCATAGTTGCAATCAACACATTTTGTACTTTGAGATTTCCATAGTTGGAAATTCTTTAGAGTCATTTGTATTTGTTGAATCACATTGTAAACATGTGCATTTTTGGTTGAAGCTGACACCCTTTCATTTTTGAGCCTAAGTTGTTGAAATGGCTAAAATCAATGAGGCAATAGTGTTGTTGAATAACCTCATTCATTAAAATGTTGATGATGTGATAAAAATGAGCAAGGATGCTCTTTGTAACATTCAAAGTTGTTTGCTAGATGCACAAGAAAAGATTGAGTTTTTGTAGTTGGAATCTCGGCTCCAACAAGATGAACTTCAGCAAAAGAGTCACCATTCTGAACCTGTTTCTGTTCAGAAGATTGAGAAGGATTCCCATCAGTAGCAAGTCAATAAAGTTGAAGTTGATTCCCATTCAGTTCATTGCACAAGAGCAGATGTACATACAGATGCAGCAGTTCAACCTGCACTTCTCAAGCCCATTATTAGACCTTGGGAAGAGCTTGTCCACAACAAGCACCGAACTGGTCTTGGATATGAAAAGGATGTGTCCTTTCATATTCCAGACTACACAAAGCCCATTATATTTCAGAGTGCCAGATTCCTGTATGACAGTTCACCTGCAGCTGTTCCAGATCCTGCTCCACTTCCACAACAACAGATCGTAAAATGCCAACACTGTGATCAAGTTGGCCATATGAAATATCACTGTTTTGTTCCCCATCCATGAAAGCACTATGGTCAGCACACTCCTTCTTCAGACAGATGCTTCAGAAACAAGCCTCCTGCAAGAAAAAAGATTCATCTTGGATGGATCGCTTCTTGGCAATGGGCATCAGTGGCCAAGAAGATGTTTAAGTCACATGTTAGAACATGTTCTAGAATATTGAGCAAACTTGCAGTTGATTTTTTGCCATCATCTCACCTTGTCCCTGACAGGGGGGGAAATGGTGGTCATGTACAAGCTTCGACGACAGATCAAGTGAGCCTGAGCCACAATCTCTCATTCCATGTTCAGAGTTGTAGCCAAAGACACAGTAGTTCAAGCGAGCCTGAGCCACAATTTGTCATTCAGAGATGTAGCCAGAGACATGGATGCCCATGAGCATGCCTTCGGTTGGTGGACAAACTTAAACCATCATCTTTGGTTGGTGGATAACCTAAAACCATCACAGGTAGTAGAACTCCCTTCTTTAAGGTCGAAGGTCTCCCTTTCATATATGAGGAACACTTCCTCTAGCAGAAGCCTTCATCTTCTTGCCATCTTTGGTTGAGTTCCAGGAAATGCTTCAAAGCATTCTAGAGTTGTTGGTAATCCTAAAACCATCACAGGTAGTAGACCTCCCTTCTTTTAGGTTGAAGGTCTCCCTTCTTTTATGAGGGACAATTCCTCTAGCAGAAGCCTTCAGATTCTTGCCAGTTTTGGAAGAGTTCCGGGAACTACAACAAGTTTTGCGTTCCAGTGTTGGTGGTCATCCTTAAACCACCTCTTTTTTCCAACATTTCAGAGAGTTGATTCCGCCCAAGTGCCGCCATGTATACTTTGCAGATTTGTATTACAACTCTTTTCTTGGACTCACACATACCCCTTCGGATTAAGGGGGGATGTTGGAACACCTAATCCTCCATGGGTAGGTGTGGAATATGAAAAGTCACAATGGAGTCCAAGTGACCTTGGAATCTGAAACCAAGAGTCACACCATTGTACTATAAATGTACATCTTTGTATAATGTAAAATATGAAAGCCTCATGCTTATCCTTCATTGTGTGTTGAGTCTCTTGTGTGTGTGTTTATTCTTCTCATACACCATGTGTGTGTTTTAACATGGTGTTTAACATGAATGTTAAGTAATAATCGCATCGGGAATTTTCAAAGATACAAAAAATAACATAATATGATTTCTGCCGATTTCCGATTGTGATGATCGCATCCGGGATTTTTAAATGGAATGAGTCATTAATGAGTTTCTTCGATTTTTGATTGCGATGAGGTGGGGTCTTCCATGTCGGAGTCTTTTAATCAAAAAAATATAACGTTTGTTTCTCCGCAATGTAATTGCGATGAGGCGCATAACATCAGGATTTTGCAATTGACCATAAAGAGTTTGTTTAAAGTTTTGCGAAATGTGATTGCAATGAACTACATGGCATCAGAGTATTTCAAAGCAGATATGATTGCTTAAAACTTTTCCAATTCGCAATTGCGATGGGAATCATTGCATCAGAGTTTTATTATAATAAGTCCATGAAAGATCATTCTCTGAAATGCGATTGCGATGAATTGCATCACATTGGAAATATGAAAAAAAAATATGAAAACTTAACTTATCCAATTTTCAATTGCGATTGAGTTCCATCGTGTCGGAGTTTTACAAAGTGAATATAAAAATTAAAGATCTCTTCGATTTTCGATTGCGATTACTATACACATCAAATATTGTTAAACATAAAACTTTATGTAATATTTTCATATGATAAAAGCTTTATATCTGATCGGATCGAAATTTTTTTTAATGTTGTATTTGTTTATACACACTTGTTAATAAAGATATGCAATATGTCCTTTTCTCAATGAACTTCTTATTTCTAATTTAAAGATGATTAGATTGTTTCTAAATCTTTTATTTCTATCTAGAAAGCAAGATAAATAGGGGACCTATTTCTAAATGAAATTTATTCTATAAATTTAGAAATGGGGAGGGTTGTTGTACAGTACAACAATTGGCGATTCACTGGAAGAAACAATTATCTCTGAAAAAATAAAATGAACACTATATTTCTAGTAAGTAAAAATTTCTAAAGATAATGAAAACTATCTTAAAGAGATTTTAGAGAAAATATAACTCTGAAAAAGAAATAAAAATCACTTAAAATTGATTTCTAATTCATTAAGAATAAAAACATTTTTGGGTTATCTCAAGCTTTGATTGGTTGATAATAATGAAGTAAGTGGACCCTTCCAAGTTTAGCTTTTGTGATATACTCTTTTGTCATAGGTATTGCCTCTGCTACCAGCAAAAGTCCATAGTCTTGACAGGTTACCTTTTAACCATCAACCATTCATTATCCCATCCAAATAAGATTATGACTCTTTAAAAATAAATTCATAAGACATATTATCTCATGTTTTTTTTCTTTTATTTATTTTTTTAATTTAAGAGCCATTGTTCTGCTTTGGTATCAGTTAGTAACAATGTCATTCACTAGTTGTAATTAAATTGAACAAGTTGGCTCGTGATGAGACCCCTTGTCTTACTTTTATAAGCCATTACCCTGTTTTGGTATGCAGTATTGGTAATGTCAGTTTTATTACTTTTTATGATCATGGTAAGTAGGCTTGTGATGAAACCTCTTATCTCCTAAATTGTGTCATATAATTTCTTAGAATTACATTCTAAAAAATCACAACCAAAATAGATGGGGTGAAATAGTTGTATACTTAAGAATAAATGGATGACAATTTTCAGAGTTTTTTGTTTGCTAAAGCTTGAAAAGTCTTTAACTTTTAAAGATAACCTTTCTCTGCTTAATAAACTTATAATGATTTAAATTTTCCTCAAAGTTTCAAAATATCATGCAAATTTTTTGAACAAATTTTCAAAGTTTAACATTTTATTTAAAACTATCCAAAATTGTAATCATTTCCCTAAAAATCCTTATTCACACAAAATAAATATTTATAACATTCTTTCTAAGACAATTTTCTAATAGTAAAAAGTCAATAAAAGACTATTAACAACCTTTATTTACAAAAACAAATAAAAATTGCAGAAAGGAATATGTACAAGTAAGAAGGGGTTACCTCCTTATGAAAATAATTTCTTTAAGACAAGCCCATTTACAGGAAGAGATTCTCTCTTTCCTGTTAAATCTTGGAGTATGAATGTATTTGAGCCTATCTTTTCAGCAATCTGAAATGGTCCAAGCCACATTTTCTGAAATTTGGTATGCTTACCTTTTTCTTCATGTGCTTTATCCCATTTCAGAACAAGATCACCAATTGACAAATGTTTTGAGCCGGTGGAACTTGAATCAAAAGAAGATTTTACAAGTTGTTGATGTTTTTCATGAATATCTTTTTCTTTTTCTCTATCTTCTTCTAATTTAAGGATTTGATCAAATCTCAACTAAATAGATGAGGAAGGATTTTCTTCAATGAATTGCACTAGGGCTAATGATGGAAGAGCTAGATTTGATGGTATCACAACTTCTTTTCCATAAACTAAATTGAAAGGTGAAGTTCCTATAGAAGCTTTAAGAGTAATACGATCAACCCATAATGAAAAGATTAAAGACTTGTGCAAATTCTTTTTATTTTGATCAATGGTCCTTTTAATGATTTTGATGAGATTTTTGTTAGTGGATTCAGCTAAACCATTACCTTGTGGATAATAATTTGCTGAATATTTCAATTTAAAACCTCTTTTAATTGCAAATTCCATTATACTATTACCAGAAAAATAAGATGCATTGTCGAAGACCAGAGCGTTAGGTACACCAAACCTGGTAATGATGAATTGATCGATGAAATCAATAATTGCATCAGAATTGGCTACCTTTAGAGGAATTGCTTCTACCCACTTTTTGAATTAATCTGTTGCTGTGAGGATATATTTGTGCTGTTTGGAAGAATGAGGTATTATCTCACCAATGATATCAAGCCCCCATTGCTCAAATGGTTGCTCAATGTTTACTGTCTGCAAAGGAAAAGCTGGCTTCCTTTGTCTTCCACTAGCAGTTTGATAATTTTTGCACTTCCTCACATAATTGTGTGTATCTTTAAAAAGGGTAGGCCAATAATATCCAGCATGGACAATTTTGTGAGCTGTGGTATCACCTCCAAAATGACCGCCTACTGGTCCATCATATAATTCCTGCAATAAATTTTTTGTTTCAGTCTTTTCAAGACATCTTAATAGGATTAAATCATAATTTTTTTTGAATAACACATCATCAATGATTTCATGTTTAGTAGCCTTCAATATTAAAGCATGCTTGTTCTTATAGCTGAGATTAGAAGGAGCATACCCATTTTTCAACTAAAATATCAGATCAGCATACTGAGATTCAAAATCTGTAACACTTATATGACTTACTTGAACAACTTTTTTTGGATCTTGATTTTCTAGTATGTTATGATCTCCTGCTAATAATCTACAAAAACCTTGACCTCTAACAATCTTTTCTAGTTTAATATCAATATCATATTCTTGCAAAGATGTCACCCAATTAGACCTTTTTTCTCCTACTTCTCTTTGAATTAATAATTGTCTCACTGTAGAGAATGAGACAATAACTTTTGTGTGTGTTTTTAATAGAAAAGGCCTAAAATGTTTGATTGACTTAAATACAATGAATACTTGTTTTCCTACATAAGAATAATTCAGCTCAGCTCCTTGCAGATTCGAGCTGAAGAAAGAAATTGTTGCTACAATTTTTTGATCATTGAGCTGTGTTAAAATAGCAGCATAGGATGTTTCAGTTGCCAAAGTATACAAAATAAAATCTTTAGAAAAATTGGGAGTATTCAATGCAGGTTCATTAATGATTGCCTTCTTAGTTGCATCAAATCCTTCTTTTTCTTTATACCCCCATTTGAATACTGAATTTTTCTTAATCATATTCTCCATAGGTAAAACAATTTGAGAAAAAACTGGAATGAATCCTTTTACAAAATTAATCTGCCCTAAAAATGATCGCATGGAATTTTTATTATGAGGTAAAAAAATATTAGAAATTTCTTCAACTCTGTCTGGATTGATATATATTCCATCTTTTGACGCAACAAACCCTAAGATTTTTCCTTCATCGAGAGCAAAGAAGGATTTCTTTGGGTTTAAGGAAATCCCAAACTTTCTACATCTTTCAAATATTTGTTTCAGATCATGTAGATGATTGGATCTCTTCTTTGAATATATTGTTATGTCATCAAGATAAATAACTAATCTATTAATCAGACCCTTAAATACTATGTCCATGGCTCTTTGGAAAGTAGCTCCTGCATTTAGAAAACCAAAAGGCATTTTATAATAAGCATAGGTTCCTCATTCAGTTTTGAAAGTGGTTTTCAACCTATCATCTGGATGTACTAAAATTTGATTATAGCCTGAAAATCCATCAAGGAAGAACATGAGTTCAGAACCAACTACCTTTTGGAGTATTTTCTCCATGGTTGGAAATGGGAAATTATCTTTTTGACATGCCTTGTTTAAATTTCTGAAATCAATATAGATTCTAATATCACCATTTTTCTTCCTGACAGGTACCATGTTGGAAACCCAATTGGAATTCCTTACAGGAAAAATGATTTTGGATTTCAAAATTTGGTTGAGTTCTGTTTTGATTTAATCCTCAAGATTTGGGTGAATCTTTCTTAACTTTTGTTGAACAGGCTTAACATCAGATAGCATTGGGATTGTGTGTTGAATCACAGAAGTGTCATAAGTCTTTAATTCCTCATAATTCCAAGCAAAGACATTTTTATATTTACTCAAAATTTTGATGAAAGTAGAGCTTTCTTCTAGAGTTAAATTGAGTCCTAGATTAACATTTTGAGGTTTAGAATCAGAGCCAAGATTCACTAATTCAAATTTCAAAGTTGAACTTTGAAGTTTAGCATTAGTAACTTTCTTGAATTTGTCTTTAATATCATACAGATCCTTAAGTTTAACAACAGATTTAGGAGTCGGATTTTCATTATTTCTTGAAGTAATTTGCATATCATGATCATCTTCATCAATAATTTGTTCATCATAAGATTTTTCAAAAGTTAAGAAATTGAAAATATCTTCATCATGGTAGAATACTCTCCAGTTTGTGATATTATCTGGGACAGATGGACGAAAAATAAATTCTACTGAAAATCTATGAGGATTGCAATCTTCAGCAGCAAGGAGTTTGGATGCAACATTAGCTAATAGGTCAGTTGATGTGTTTTGATTTCTAGGAATAAAAGAGATATTAAATGCTAGAAATTGAGTTGTAAGGTCCTATACTAGGGTTTGATAAAGTTTGAGATGTCCTGAAAGACAATGGATGGTATTCCTTACTTGTCTTATGAAAATTTTTGAATCTCCATATACTTTCAAGTATTTTACATTTAACCCTATGGCCTTATAAAGCCCTTGAATCAAGGCTTCATATTCAGCGGTATTATTAGTGCATTCAAATTCTAATCTACATGATAGCATGGTTTTCTCTCCTTCTAGATCAATTAGGATGCATCTTGTTCCTGCTCCATCACTAGATTTTGATCCATCAAAATATAATGACAAAAATAAATTTCTATCTATAGGCTTATCTACAAATGAATCAGAAATATTAACAATTCTAGAAGAATCATATTGCGAAAAATTTTCAATTTGAGAAACAAAAGTATTTACAGAAAAGGGTGATTGTGGTGCAATAAAATTCCCAATGAATGAATCAGCAGAATAACCTCCAAGGATATTGTTGTTGAAAACTAGAGGTTCATTTGGTTGTTAAAATTCAGTTACAGTGTGCGTCATATGTTTTTCTCACTCGATTTTGATTTGATTTGGTTTCCCTTTGTAGGGAAGCCACATATGTGAAAAATCGGTCGCGATATAACCGTTAAGTTTTGTAGACCAGTCCCTGCTTAATACTAACCCATAGAATTCAAGAATATCTACAATTAGAATATCAATTCTTTGGACAATCCTAGGATCGGAGGGTAGTCTGATGGTAACTGAATTGATTTCTCCTACAACTTGAAGTTTTGAGCGATCCAATTGTACAATGTGAACTACAGACTTTTGTGGTTCAATATTCAATTTTGCACAGACTGAAATGGGCATTATATTAGAGGATGCTATAGAATCAATTAAACAATTATGCAAATTATTATTGTAGATTTCATAAGTCAACAAAAATTGAGGTGTCTGAGAATTTGATCTTTCTCCAAAAACAATAGTATCTGTGGCATCTACTTTTTCTGGTGTCTTACCAGTTCCTTTGGCTGCTTTGGCCACTACACTAGTTGGTAGAGGAGCAATAGGTGTAGCATTTAATTCTTTTAATATCAGCTTTTTTTGATGTTTAAGTTTGTTGAGTTCATGTAATGAAATGTTCGCTCTAGTATTTTTCATGTCCTCAACAATATTATAATCCATCGGATCTGATACCACTAGAGTCTTAGATGATGATGTGGGAGAATTGGAAGATGATGGCTGATTTTGAGTGGGTAAAGGATAAGCTCTCTTTGCAGGATTTCTGTCTTGGGTACTCAGAGTTGTATTTTTCTTCTTTGGAATAGGTTGAATAGGTTCCGATGTAGATTTTCTTCTTGTACTCATAGGCATGGCTTCTTGTTCTATTTCACTGTTCGAATTAGGGAGAGTGAAATCCCACATTCCATGTAATTTAGCTATTTCCTCTCCTTCTTCTTCGTCATCTGATATTTGAGAAGTATCTTATTCTTCTTCCTCTTCTAATTCTGCATTGGAGATTGAAATGGGAGGTTTGGATTCAACTTGATTTCTCTTGAAATTTCTGAATGGTCTCTTTGTAGAAGTCTTTGGTACTTGCTTTTTAATCTCAACCATCTCATTAGACATGGTTTTAAGAACTTTCTGTAAACCTTCCATGTCATATGGATATCTTGGTGTCTTTTTATTGGAATCATCCTTAAAAGTGACTTTATTTGATTTTCTTTCCTCAATAGCATTTTTCTTATTTAGAGAAATCATTCATTTTTCAACTGAAATAGCTTCTTTCATATTCTCAGCTAAAGTTGGTTTTGCAGCTCTATCTACAAAAATTTCTATGTTTGAGGGCAAAGCATTAATGTACCATTCACTTCTAACCTACTCACTAGGTTTAGATGTTGTAGGGATCTTATTCAAGAGTTTATTGAATCGAGAGTTAAAATATTTAATGGGTTCCTTGGGTTGAGTCTTTAAATGGGACAGATCATTGATTAGGGTAGCTATTGATCTATCATCTCCATATTTAGTTAAAAATTTCTCTTGGAACATATCCCAACTTGTTATCAAATCTAAAGGTAAGGAAAAGTACCAGGATCCTTTTGTTCCTTGCAAAGTATAAGGGAATAATTTGACTACGACATCTTCATGCTCTACTGTGTTTAAATTTATAGCAAGCATAAAGTTATTGATGTGTTCTTCCGCTTATATACCAGTATCTGGACTAAACTTTGGCAACCATTTTTCAGGATGATCAGGTAGATGATGCAAAGGTGCAGCCATATTTACAGCTCCCGGTCTAGTCCATGGTCTCTGTGCCATTGTTGTGGTGATGGTAGAAGAGCTAGAAGTGACAACTGGTGTATTATTAGTAACATTTGAAGTACTGGAAGAAAAAATCAGTGTTTGAACAGATGTTATTTGAGCAGATGATGATGATGAGACTACTACACTTTTCTGATTTGGAGCTTGGGAAACAAATGATTGAATTTTTGATGAAGAACTAGTATGAATTTATGTTTCCGATGGAGTTATTCTTGTTTTGAATCTACTATGTAAAGGAAATTCTTTTGGAGAGATCCAAAGTTTTTCACTCTGTGACCTAGTGAGAGGTCTGGAAGAAACAAACTGCGAGGTGACACTACCTTCAGATATTTCTGATTCTTCTAATGATAATGAGAATCCTTGAAGTTTATGAACTAAAGCTTCAATTTTAGGAGATTCAGGAGGCGGATTATCTGATTGATCTGAGATTTTGGTAGTGGGTGTTTGAATACTTTTATCAATTTCTTCTCTAGTGATTTGAGATGTGGAATAAATTGAAGGTGATGAGGGTGATGTCCTCTTAGAATGGCGTGCGGATTTGGATTTATCTTACATTCATAGCTTGGGCCCTCCTTCTAGTGCCAAAAATGTTGAAGCCTCGAAAATTGATGCTTCAAACATTGGGGGAGAACCACCCAGTCGGGACCTTAGGACAACTCCTTTTCCATTTGGTATGGTGGCTCTGACTGGATTGAAAGGAAAATGGGACTAAATTAACTAAAATAAATTATCTAATCTAATCTATAACAGATAAATAATTCTAAAACTAACCCGGGTATCAAATGTGAATACAACTTTCAATTGTTACAACTAACCAATAACCATGAAAATGTATTATAGCTTAGTTGAAATATGTAGTAACAAATAAAGATAACTCTATTTAAGAAATTAAACAGAGTTATAATAACATATTGCATTCATCATTCTATATATCATTTTCATATACTAAAAAAGATAAATATTTCTACACACTCAGAAATGATATTTATAAAGAAATATTGTAAAACGAGTACACATAAATGATATCAATTTAAAAGAGAATATCTTACAACATAAGAAATTAATAGTGAATAGATAGAAATACCATATCCATCTTGATACTTTCCGATGCAATTCGATATCCAAATCTAGCAACTTCAATGTAAAATAGACTCCAAGACACATAAATTCAATTCCTAAAGGAAATTTTGCATAGAACCACTAGATGTGATCCTTTATAAAAATAAAAGAGTCTATGGAATATAGAAATGTAATCTCCAATTCAAAATATTACAAATTTAGGACCCCTTTCTAAATGCATGAAAGGGGTTTAAATAGGTACTTAATAAAACAAAATAACTAAAAATATTCCTAAAATCTATCTAATTAGAAATTTAGAAACAAAAATGCGATCATAAAGTGAACCCGGTTCATTGGTTTTCTGCTGAGTTTAATGTGCCCAGACAACAGATCTTGATCATATCTTGGATTTCTGTTGGCCGACTCATCTTCGAATGTAACTTCCCAGTATATGTAGCATCAGAGAATTCAGTACTGATACAATGAATAGCATTCGAAAGGAATTTGATGGCCATCTATTGGCTATGTGGCTTGATCAAGTAAGTCCACATAATATCCCATGAAATTCCTTGAAGATTGCTAATCTGTTGATTTTTATTGATTATCTCTTCTTTCCATCTGAGATCAATTTTTTTACTTTAGGTAACTTGCCTGGGGTACAATCTAAGATCAAATTGGCAACATATAAGCTATTATTAACCAATTGTGTTGTATTATTCATTAAACCTTTAGACCTTGATATGGATCTTTCTGATTTCATCAAATACTGTTCCCATTCCAAAAATAAAATTTCCTTGTGTCTCTCCTCAATTCTAGGAAGACTAGCTTTTCTTCCTTTCTTTGTATCCTGCCATGAAAGAAACTCAGAAATTCTATCATCAACATCATCAATTTCTTGTCTGAGAGTGACCAATTCATCTATCAAAGATGATGTTATCTTGCACAAAGGCTCGACTTGTGTCAATTTCAGGCAAAACTCATTCAACTGCTGAGATAACAGCCTGTTTATTTCAAGGGCTTCATTTTTTAATTGCTCTAATTTGGGATAATCTTTGAACTTGTCCAGTGCTGATTGGAATGTCTTTTCTTGTTCAATCTTTGATTTTTTCTGACTTTGTAGAAGATTTTGTAGCTTCTCTACCTCTTGGTTCAACTACTGTTGTTTCCGCAAAGCTTGTTCATCAATTTTATTCTTTTCAATGCTAAGTTGCTCTTCAAGCTGTTTAGATCTGAGCTCTTGATCTTGCAATTTTATTTCCAGCCAAACAATCTTTTGTTGATTCTTTGTGGCCCGTTATTCCAACATAGCTATTTGTAAGTCTTTTTGTTTTATCAACTGAGAGACTTTAGAAGCTTTTTCTATAGTCGCAGCACTATAGGCACTTGTGTATTGAGATAATTTGGTGAGATCCTCAAATGGATTCACCTCAGCATTTTTATAAACAATATTCATAAACTCTACCTGTGATGTTGAAAGTTCATCCTAATCATTTTTCCTCCTTTTCCTCTGTTTTTCACAACCACCCTATGCTTAGGACTCCAGAATACATCCAGAGGAGGGATTTCTTCTATTTTCAACATAATTTCACCTGTGGGATTTTTAGGAATAACTTCTATATCCTGGTCTTCCAGAACATTAACTTGGGGATTATACTGTTGTCCTATTTGCTGGGAAAAATTTTCATATTGGCTCAGCAAATGAGGAGAAACTATGAGTTCAGCGGATTCCACTACTTTTTTAGTAGCTTCCTCTCTTCCAAGTTGATAATATGGATTGTTGTTTATATCTCCTTTTGGTGCCTATTCAATAGCCTTATTGTTTATGCCTCTTTTCTCAGTATGCACGTTGGTATCAGTACCTGTGCTTTGTTTTCCTGTCTAGGCTGAAGACTGTTGATTAATATGTACATCAAGTTTAGCATCCATTTCTTTCTTCTCAGTATCAACTTTTCCGATAATGTCTTCCTTTTGTATAACAGGATTAGTTCCTGTTACTTATTTCTGTGTCTGTATGATGACCTTTCTAGCAGATGTTTCTGTTACTAATTTGCCAGATGTATCCTCTTTTTCCTTCTGTTGTGACTCAACTTCCTTCATAGGAACTCTTAATTCATCCAAAGGAATTTTGAGCAATCTCTGGCTTCTAAACAACATAAACTTATTCAACTCTTCAGCCTAGAATTTGGACTTGGAAAAATAAAAAAATTGGGAGAAATTATCTACAGAAACAAATAAATCATCGAACATATCTGGTTCATGTTTAAATCGAGAAATTGAAATAGCAGTATTAAATCAAATGCCACCTTCCTTGTATCATATTTCCTCCCTAGGATTGTTGAAAGCTTCAGATTGGTTAGCTTTCCAACTTCTTTCTCAGCATGAATAAAATTATTGAGAGTGTAATCTCCACATTTAAAAGGAAAATTAGGCCACATTAGCTTCTTGTTCTTCTTCAAAGTCCTAGACATACCTTCTACTATTAGCTGATATGCAGTTTCCTTGGCTAACAGTTTATCTGGAACATACAAAGGAAGAATGTATGGTTCTACAATACTTCTGAAAACTCTGATATATGTGAATCTTTCTTCTCCGAACCAATCCCCAATCGAGGATAGATCAAATTTAGCCTTCTCAGAAAGTCTAGGAGGGAATCGGCCAAAAATAGTTTTATAAATTGGGATAAGAAAACCGTGACAAACTTTGTAAACATGGATTTTGAAATGCCCTTTCCACAAGAACTTGTGATATATATGAATAGGAATAGGATCTTTAGGGGTCCATTTCCATCCTAATATGGGAAATTTAGAATTGAAGCACAAGGCGTCTATAATATAAGCACAAAAATAAAAAGGAGTAGTATTTCCTGAGTTTTTGTCTTTCCTATACTCAAGAATCATATTGGATATATTATCAAAAAGAATGACAGCCCAGTCCATTATCTCATCATTTATAACAGCATGTATTAATGGTACCATTTGTATAGAACACCTACCTAAGTTATCATTCCCAAATAATCTGCACATCATTGTTGTGGCATAACAGTATGGAGGAAAAAGAGACTCTATAGAGTACATACCTGATGCCTCGTGTTTATGCTTTTCGGGAGCCTTTCTCCATTCTCTAATCGGATCTTACTGATTTTCATTATTCGCAGCAAATTCCTTGATGAAGTCTTTGTTATAGATTTTCTGCGGGTCCAGAATGTGGTACATTGCTTTAATATCCTTTGCTTTGAATGACCCGAATATTGCTCCAGAAGTTGAAACAAAATTTCTGTTTTGGATAGCCACATTATCAATTACCCACCGAATAACATCATAATATGGAAAAAAAATTGCCCGAGCTGCAATTCCGTGCAGAAATGAATTAGAGAGTGTTTTAAGGGAATTTTCTGAATCTAACTTTGAATTGTCCTTATCAGGAACTGTTTCTTTCACCACAGTTACCTTAGGATTGTCCATTTAAATGAGGTTATATACCTCTTCCCAGGATAATTTACCAAGACCTTGGCATGACGTGTCTGTAACCAGCTTAATCTTAGCTGGTTTCTCTCTAGGTGCCATGGTGAACACAGACGATTTTACTGTGACAACTTTTGCCTTCTTGGTTTTCTTTGACATTTATGTATCCGGAAACATTTCCCTCACTCTGTGAATGAAAGTATTGAGTTTTCTTTGGTTCTAAAAAGGGAAAAAATAGTTCAATCATGGTAAAAACTCAAATGAGAAGAGCAACTGTATAACAATCTATTCATTAATTTTTATTTATTATCTCTGTGTTTATAACATAAATTCCCTCTAAAAAGTCACACTCATGTATTTAAAACAAAATCATTTTCCATTATTCGTTTGATTTATTATTCAATATCATACGTACAATCGGGAGTTGGTACTTTTCAAATAAGTGTAAAAATATTACCTTTTGAATTCTTGCAATGCGATGAATGTTAAGTAATAATCGCATTAGGAATTTTCAAAGATACACAAAATAACATAATATGATTTATTTCGATTTCTGATTACGATGATCGCATCAGGGATTTTTAAATTGAATGAAATGTTAATGAGTTTCTCCGATTTCCAAATGCGATGAGGTGGGGTCCTCCACGTCGGAGTCTTTTAATCAAACAAATATAACGTTTTTTTCTCCGCAATGCAATTGCGATGAGGCGCATCGCATCGGGGTTTTGCAATCGACCACAAAGAGGTTGTTTAAAGTTTTGCGAAATGCGATTGCGATGAACTACGTCACATCGGAGTATTTCAAAGCAGATATGATTGTTTAAAACTTTTTCGATTCGTGATTACGATGGGACTCATCGCATCGGAGTTTTATTATAACAAGTCCATGAAAGATCATTCTCTGAAATGTGATTGTGATGAATCGCATCGCATCGGAATTATGCAAAACAAATATGAAAACTTAACTTATCCAATTTGTGATTGTGATTGAGTTCCATCACGTCGGAGTTTTACAAAGTGAATATAAAACTTAAAGATCTCTCCAATTTCCTATTGTGATTACTGTACACATCAAATATTGTTAAATATAAAACTTTATGTAATATTTTGATATGATAAAAGCTTTATATCTCGTCGGATCGAAATGTTTTTTAATGTTGTATTTGTTTATACACACTTGTTAATAAAGATATGCAATATGTACTTTTACCAATGAACTTCTTATTTCTAATTTAAAAATGATCAGATTGTTTCTAAATCTTTTATTTCTATCTAGAAGGTAAGATAAATAGGGGACTTGTTTGTAAATGAAATTTATTCTAGAAATTTAGAAATGGGGAGGGTTTTTGTACAGTACAACGAGACCATAAAATCAATATTCAATAACATAACCTCATATGCCTGCCTTGCCCTCCTTTTATACAAATGCAAGCCCTCTCAGCTTGGGTCCCACTCATTAGGGTTTCCTACACCAAGGAATATTCCTCCCACTATCTCTGCGATGTCTCCAAAGATGATCTCCACCTCTTATCCCAACGTTGTTGACTTGGTCAAACTTGACCTTGTCCACATGCAAATGTCCCTGTTCACACATGAGGGTGTGAAATCTAGCTCCTATGATGATCCCTTTTCACATTATGAGGGATTTTATTCATGTTTTTAATATGCATGGGCCTCCTTACCCATTTATTCAACTCCTAGGTGATAAAAAAAAAATCAATATTCCAATTAGCCACATGCTAATTTTGGAATATTACAGTCCTCCCCTCCCAAATGTTGCTTTACCTCAAGAAAATGAAAGAAAAGAACTAAGAAGTCTTCCATCCTCCTACTGTAGCATCCACATATGATAAAATCCTTGAAGGAATGAGATGTTGTCTCATCAATAAATCTCCATATCGCCTCTCCCAAGCATGCAAGCTGCCTAAATAGCTATCATCATGAACAAGTAGAGTACTCAAGGAGGAAATAAGGTGATGTCTAGAGGTCACTTTGAGGAATGGGATTTGAAATGTATTGGGAATCATCATTCCCATCTAAATCCTCCATCCCTAATAAATCATCAATACAAAGTGAGTTACCTCCCCACATGGCAACTCCTGAAAATCCTCCTCCACCTTGAGCTCCGCAAATAAAATATATTTTAATTCATTTATTAACATTTGTTTTCTCCCTCTTGACATATATTTAACTTCATATTTTTAGTATAGAGTAGCATAATAAGAATCAAACATAAAAACGCAAAAACATCAATAAAACACTAAAAACAACGAAGTAATAAAAAGGGATACTTAGGCACATATAGTGCATTACACGTCATCAGTTTACTAGCCCTAGTCGATAATTTATGCTATCAATTTAGGACACTAGATTGAATAAACATTTTGGCGTCGTTGTCAGGGAACTGTAACTAGGTAGCCTTATTTCTTGCATCTCAAAAAAAATTACATGCGTAGGGAAAGAGATTCTAGGGGTAGATTTATAAGAGGTAGAAGCTTAATTCCTACAACTCCACTCACTCCACCAATACCAAGAAATATCGCACCTCCAAATCAAACCCATATTCCATACTATACTAGTCATAGGCTTCCAAAAGTTTCAAGATTAGATATCCAATCAGGAAGATCTCCCACTTCATCGATTGAAGAAATTATAGAGGAAGAAGATCCAAGGACTCCTACACAAGGGATAACCTTTTTCACTTCCACAGTATAATATATTCCAGCAGAAGAATTACAGATCCTGAATAAAGAGGAAGAAGAGGACTATTTCTTCAATATCCCCTTGGTAGATGAACCAGTAGAAAAACTAGAACCCTATATTAGTTTGGAAGAATCTATCATGGCAGGAAGAGGTATAGAAGGAGGAGAAGGGGAAGGAGAATTATTTAATGGAGAGGTAGAGGTGGAGAAGGAGAAAGAGGAAGAGGTAGAAGGGAAAATGAAAGCTCTTTTGGATTCCCTATAATAGATGAAGAGACCAATGCAACTATGAAAAATATCTCACCCTCTGTTATTCCAAGCCTTTATGGACTAAACATTGAAGATCCTAAGACCTTCTTATTTGAATTTAAAGTTTTATGTAAGACATATGATTACGTACAAGATGCTCAGAAACTTAAACTGTTCCCTTCAACATTGAAAGGAGCAGCATTAAAACGGTTTATGAGTTTAATATCTAGGTCTATTAGGACATGGGATGATATGAGAAAATCATTTCTAGAAAGGTATTTGGATTACTGTATACCAATAAACCATAAGGAAGAAGTGTTCAAAATGATGCAAAAAGAGGATGAAAATATGGAAGATTTACTTGAGAGATTTAATTATAACATTAAAAGGGCAAAAAAGCAAAATTTAGATCAAGACACCTTGAAAGCTCTTTTGTTGAAAACAATTAGGGATGAATGGATAGATATCTTGAACATGATGGGGAAAGGAGATATATCTCAACTTTCATTAGCTGATATAGCAGAACTATGTATTAATCTCTCAAGAGGAAAATCTAAAATTCTAAAAGGACCAAGAGGCCCTGCTCTTGCAAGGGCAAGAAAATCTACAACTGTAATAGTAAGTAGGATAGAAATAGCGAATATTCTTGATGAATTCAAAACTGACATTCTAGGGAGTCTTAGTGAGAAAATAGACACCATTAAGTTACAAAAGCAGAAAGCCGAAATTGATGCCTTAGAAATATTTTGTCCCAAATGTAGGAAGAAGCATGCCTTAAGAGAGTGTCCTTCGGATGCAAAATTAATAGAGATTTGTGCAATTTTTTTAGAAAAATATGATACCAATAATTGTCCCTCAATCCCTAGCCTTAAAGCTGTCTTTCAAGAAGAAGCAACCACAAATTCCATAGAATCTCCTAATTTTTTCTCTAGAGGACCTTGGCAGGGACCTCAAACACAAGGGTTTAATAATCAAATGTATAATTAACCCCCACCTAATTTGAACTCTTGGAAGCACCCTTGGGCCCAATTTCAAAATCAATCTCAACCTTGGGCTCAAGAAGCACAAAATCCTTCTGGAAGGTTCTCCCAGTATTATCAATATCCACCATATTATCCATCATATCCAAAATTTCCTCCTCAAAAAAATCTTCAGCAGAATCCACAACATCAAAATCAAAATCCACCACTTCCATTACCATTTCCTCAAAAGGCAAGTCAGTTACCTACCTAGACAATTTCCAACCTATTTGATTACTCCTTTAGACCTTAATGATGTTCAACTTAGGTCTAGAAGAATACTTGAAAGAAAGAAACCTTCTGTAGTTATACAGGAACATAAAATTTCTGAGGAAGATTCTCTATGGGTAAATAAAATTTTTGAAGAAAACACATCTCTTCAAGACCAAAACAATGAAAAAGAAAAATAGAAGGAACCAATAATTTCAACTCCTACGTTAGATCAGCCATCAACATCTACTACTACACCTCCTTTTCCTGAAAGAATACAAATTAATAGAAGTGTAGAGAAACAAATTATGATGCCTAACTATGATTTCCTAGATGAGTTAAGAAATTTTTGTATTGATATTCCATTATTACAGGCCATCAAGGAAATCCCAATTTTAGCAATGATAATAAAAGAGTTGAGTATGAAAAAACAAGGAAGAATAATAAAAGAGATAAAGAAAATACAAATGGTAGGAAAAATAACAGACATAATGATGGGAAAGATTTCCATTCCAAAATATCTAGATCTCTGAAATCCAGTTGTTAAGATACATAGCAATGGAATTGAAATTCCAAACACACTTATTTATCTAGGAGTAGCAATCAATATCATGAGTAGGCAAATCATGCAAAAACTAAAACTTCCTAATCTTCTTTTTACACCCACACTACTAAAATTAGCAGATAGATCTGTAATCAAACCAAATGGGGTATTAGAAGACATTACAGTGTCCTTAGATTCTTGGGAGTATCCTGTGGATTTCATGATCCTAACTCCTAAAAATTACCTAGGAGGACATCCTATTATATTAGGACGACCTTGGTTAGCTACTATTGATGCTTTCATTAGCTGTAGATCCGGTGATATGTACATCTTTGATGGTAGTTAAACCAATAAATTCACCTTGTATCATCCAGCAAGAACAATCATAGAATTAGATGATACTCAATGGATTGATGATGAAGAAGATATAAAACCTCTCGTCACTATTTCAGAAATTAGTGAACATAGTCAGATTCTGAATGCCTTAGGAAATCATGAATCTTGTTCAAAATACAAACATGAACAACTCCAAGAAGAATCCAATATTTATTTTTTGTCATCAAGACAAATGTATCTTTACTCCATGGAATAATTTCCAGGAAAAACCTTAAACATAAACAAAAACCTAGAAAAATTTCAACAAGAAAAGCTAGTCAAAATATTACAGAGACATTCTTCTGCATATGCATGGGAGTACACTGATATGAAAGGGATCAACCCTAAGACTTACACTCATCATATCTATATGGAGGAAAATTTTAAACTAATCAGACAACCTCAGAGAAGGATGAATCTAAACCTTAGGGAGATTGTTAAAGAAGAGTTGCAGAAATTGTTAAATGTCAACTTTATTTATTCCATTTCAGATAGTCAGTCGATTTCTCCTTTGGTGATTGTACCCAAGAAAAATGGTAAATGGAGGGTATGCATTGACTACCGAGAATTAAACAAATATAGTCTTAAAGATCATTTTCCTTTACCCTTTATAGATCAGGTGTTAGATACATTAGCAGGCAAAAAGTACTCTTCATTTTTGGATGGTTTCAATGGTTACAATTAAATTCAAGATGCACTTGAGGATCAAGATAAAACCACATTTACCTATCCTTGGGGTACCTATTCCTACTGAGTGTTTCCTTTCGGATTGTGCAATGCACTTGCAACATTCCAAAGGGTAGTATTGGGAATTGCTTCAGATCTAATACATGACTATGTAGAGGTATACATGGATGACTTCACAGTCTATGGAAACACATTTGAAGAAGCCTTAGCAAACTTGGAAAAGGTTCTAAGAATATGTAAAGAAGAAAACCTTTCATTAAGTCATGAAACATGTTTCATGATGTTCACTGAAGGGATTGTCTTAGGACATCATATTTCAGGATATGTGATTAGAGTTGATGAGTCAAAAGTTGAAATCATCTCTAGATTATTAGTTCCAACTTGTCAAAAATATGTTAGGATTTTTCTAGGATCTACAGGATATTACAGAAGATTTATAGAAAACTTCACCAAGATATCATCTCCACTTTTCAAACTACTCACCAAGGACTGTGAATTCATTTGGAATCCTGACTGCCAATTAGCATTTGAAACCCTGAAAACAAAAATCTCTGAAGCACCTATTTTAAGGCGACCTAACTAGAAATTACCTTTTCACATCTCGACATATGCCTTAGATATAGCTTTAGGAGTTGTGCTGGGACAAAAAGACCTGATTCCTTATGCCATCTACTATACAAGTAAAAATTTGACTCCTTTAGAGTTGAATTATACTGTAACTGAAAAGGAATTCTTAGTTTTTTTTCATGCCATAAATAAATTTAGACACTATATAACAGGGTATGAAACCTTTTTTCACACAGATCACTCTGTAATTAGGTATTTAATGAATAAATCAATTACTAATGGCAGAGTCACAAAATGGTTATTTCTTTTACAAGAATTTAACATCACCATTGTAGATAGGCCCAGAAAACAAAATGCAGTGGTTGATTTCCTATCTAGACTCCAAAACATTAAATACAATACTCCAGTTGAAGATAAATTCCCTGATGAATATCTCTTTGCAATTACTACTCAAACTCCCTAGTTTGTCAATATTGCCAATTATCTAGTTTCAGGAAAATTTCCTTCAATTATAAATGCAAGAGACAAAATAAAAATCATTTATGGCAGTGAAAAATATTTAAGGATTTCTAATGAGTTATACAAAACAGGTCCAGACTTTATTACCAGAAGATGTGTTCGAGAAGACGAGATGCCTGAGATTCTCAGGGCATGTCATGATGAACCTTGTGGTGGACACTTTGCTAATAAGAGGACAACTTATAAGATCCTTCACCTAGGATATTATTGGCCATCCCTCTTTAAATATGCTAAAGAGTATGTCAAAATATGTGACAGTTGCCAAAAGGGTAGGAAAACCTTCCCCTTCAGGTGAAATTCCATTGCAACCTCAAGTACATATTGAACCTTTTGAGAAATGGGCTTTGGATTTTGTAGGACCTATTAATCCTCCATCAAAAGAAAATAAATATATATTAGTTTTCACTGATTATGTTACCATATGGGTAGAGACCAAGCCATTACTTTCTTCTACTGAAGCATATGTAGTTAATTTATTTTTTTTGAGGATATTTTTACTCGTTTTAGTGTCCCAAGAGAAATTGTTACAGATCAAGGAGCTCAATTCACATCAAAAATAGTGGAGAAAATGGTATATAAGTACAAAATCAGACACAGGAAATCCACTCGCTACCATCCACAAGAAAATCGAA
>JAXQQM020081822.1:0-18157 GCA_034641835.2 Pinus albicaulis | reverse complement strand
GCAAGAGAGTGCAAGGACCCTCTTCAAACTGACGAAAACATGTAAAACTAAACAAAAGTTTAAGGCAAAGCACCAGCAAACTAATGAATTCTACCTCAATTACTCATTTGTTTAATTCAGAAGAAAAGAGAAGGGAAATGGCATACATATAACATTAATGAAACTTACAATAACATGAAAAAAACATCGTCAAAAATCAGAAGACACAAGGATCCCAACAAGTGCTGCAAAACTCTGGTCTTTCCTTTGCCAAAAATCTGAAATGAATATACAATGACGTGCCAAAGTGTTCCCAAGTATCCAACCCTGAAAATGTCTCATAAAATACAATATATAGACCATACTAACCCCATCCCATTCCTCTAGGGGTTGAGCTCATCCTTCTAGGAGCTGTTTCGACCAATTCTAAACATGGAGCTAAAATCTAGGCAGCCAAACAACTTGCCTCTATATGCTAGGAAACTGATCCATTCACTTAATTTTCACTTTTTAGTGAATGAATCCTCTAGAACAAGTAAAAACATGCCAAATTTACATCATAGCTACAAAATTACATCAAGATAGATCAAAAATTACATCCAAAAGTGAAACTAGTCAAACTGGCCAAATTTCTGAGACGGAAAGTGAAAATTGGGCAAAATTCCTCTATGCGTCGCGCCCAAAAACTCAATGCGCCACGCCACTTTGAGCCTACTTTTTGGGGCACTTCCTGAAGTCCCAATTGAGCTCATGATAGCTTGTTGGAAAGCCCTGGATGTCTGCTATCCAACCCAAGTGGAATTTTTCAATTTGGATGTCATTTTCCCCTCCAAAGCTACAATCTCACAAGACTGTTTCCTGCTGGTGCAAAAAGTGGCAGAAAGGCCATTTTTGGAGTGTTTTTGACCTTTAAGACCACCCAGAACTTCATGAAATCTCTCAATCATACTTGAGCATGCATAATTTACCATAAAAACCCCAAAAATATCAATTTTTCCTCCAGAAGATGTCCCAATCAGAAGCGTGCGTCGGGTGACGCGACGCGTCGGGCAGAAAAACCTGTTTTGCAACCAAAATTTTCAAAAATGACAAAATTTTCTCAAAATTTTCTGAAATTTGGAGTGAATGTCTCCCATCATGTCTCATGCTTAGCCAAGGAAGCTTCAACCAAGATTCAGAGTGGATCTAGCCTTTTCCGACGTTTTAGTGCTTTTCTCAACCTCGCCTTCAGGATCTTCATTTTTTCTCTGCAAACGTGTGTGCGAGCCCAATAGTGATTCTTCATATGTCTGAGCATGTCTTTGTCCCTATTAGCCTTCGCCAACAGCTTCTCCAGATGAATTTTGACTCTCGTAAGGCAATTCTCTCGCTCAAATGGTGTCATGTCACTTGGTCTCTTTCGGGCCAATTCACGATCTTCAAGGATTTGCCACAACTCTATGAGTGTCTGCTGATCCTCCAGTTGTTTATTCCACTGCTCCAAGTAATCTATATCCCACTGAGCTCTCTTCAATTTCTCGGTCAGCATGTCGATCTCAAATTTTTTCTCCTGGATGATTTCTTTCAGCTTTGAGATGGGAGAGCTCGAATCAACATCGATTAGTATAAAATCAGTATCTTGGCCTCCTGGAGGGCCCTCATCATGCATAGGCCTCTTGCCTCTGTCCTGTACCTGTGCTAATGTAGAAGGCGAGACCCCTTCCACGACATGTGGAGATAGTACTCGCGCTGTTGTCGAAGGTAACGAGAGCCCTTCCACCCTGGGCGGAGATAGTACTCATCGTGCTGCTGCAAATAAGGCTCTGGTACTTCTCTGATAGGTAAAACACACTGGAACTCTGATAGGCTCTGTCTCAGGAACATCAAACTGATGTGAAGGCTCACCTGCATCATGTACAATCTCTGGAGGAGGATGAGGGGCTATAAAGAAGTCATGAGAAATGAACTCATCCCATGCGATGCCCTGCAAACCAAGCTAATGTACCACAATCATCTTGATGAGTGCATAATGATAAATGCTGTTATGTTGCTGCTCCGGAGTCTTCTTCTGCACAAAGGTAGCCATCCGCTCTATGTTTCGGCACATGAAGTATGGAATATTCATCAGTCTCACTCTCGTGAAATGCATCAAAAGTATGATATGGTATGCATAAAGGCGTGAAAATCTACCCTTACAGCTGAAATATCTAATGATGAATTTCATTAATGGCGCATAGGACTCCTTCAGAAATCGAAACAGAAATACCCTGCTCAGCTACCTCAAATATCCAGGCCTGATGTAAGGTTCATAATATGCTCTATCCAACTGTTGTCTCTTATTCCACTCCTCACCAATGTTCGGTATCCCGGTTGCCTCAGAAATGGTCTCGGGTGTCAAGGTGAAGTTCACTCCAGCAAGGTTTACATGACCATCACGCAAATGTAGGACAAATAAATGAACCAAATCCTGATGGTGTTGAATCTGAGATATCAGCTCACAATACCGAAAACATGAATGTTGCTGAAAGCATGTCATTGCAAGCAGGCAGGCTGCAATTGAGCCAAAGAAGTGGGCTCCTCCCTGACGTGCCTGCCACTCTTATGAGACCTCCTCGGTACATTTAGCTCTGCAGTTGAATCACTGTCCTGCTCATATCCCTGTTCATATGATGAATTTGTCTTTGACATGATGCTGAAAACAAGGTGTTTAACAAATATGTGCTGACATATGTGTGGTGAAAACAATAGTTTGGTGTATGCTTTAATGCCACATGTGCCACATATGAAATGAGGTGCTGTGAGAAATATCACAGTGAGAAAACGGACTGTCAAGTGAGATTTAAGTGTGAGGATAGTCACTGTTTCGGGGACTTAGGGATTTGGGGATTTTTAAGTGATATAGGAATAGGTGATAGTGATGAGGGTAGTTTTTAGGGATAGGAGTGCAATGAAAAAGTATACTTGGGTTAAAGTGAAATCAAGGATATTGAAACAGTCCTTGAATCTTTTGGTAATTAGGATTTTACCAATGATATGAAGGGAGGGAAATAATGGCAGATTATAGGGTTTAAGGATTTAAAAAAAATATGGGAACAAAGGGTATAAGGAATATGGGATAGTGGGAATAGGAGAGGGAATGTGGCATGATAGTGTGACAATGAGGAAAGGGAGAATATGGTGGTCAATAGCAATAGTATAGAACCAAACAACATTCAACACCTCTTTTCAAACCCTATGGAGCAGATTTAATATGGGTATAGGGTTTACTTTTTCATTAACCAAACTCCAATGTCTTCACCTCTACACCACACCACTCACGAATAAAATCACTGAACAGGCTTTGTCAACTTACTTGGAGACAAATCGAGCTGAAACAAATTGAGTTTTTGTGGAGCGGAAATGAATTTGGCCTTGGAGGCTCTGTGCACCGCACACAAGCCCAATGCGCCGCGCTCTATGGGTGCGCCGCACCCGTTGGAAATTACAAAGTGTTTTTTGGCTCTATGCACCACGCTCTGTGGGTGCGCCACGCCCTGTCCCAATGCGCCGTGCTGTTTTCAAACACACAGTCGTCCCTTTAAACTCAGACTTCGTCCCTCCAAACTTCAACATCGACTTTTCTCTTGGATTTTCTGAATATCTCTTGATGCAAATGGATTAATAACTTGGAGAAATATCTTATATAGACATGGTTTTAATTTTTGCTTCTCAAAACCCATTTTGTAATGTTTTTGACTTCAGCACTTTTTGCATTTAATACAACTCTGTCTTTTGTTTCCTCACTGACTTTATGAGCTTGAAATGATGAAATTGCTTGATTTTTGCAGGGATGTTGGCATTGAACCTTGGCAAAGGATGACCAGAGTCTACATGTGAAGTACAACATGGCGGAAAGATACATATTTATTACAAAAACAAATTTGACAATTTCTTCTTCAAAACAGAGTTTTGAAGAAAAAACATCCTCGAGCATATTTTAGGATGTAAATCTTGAAATGAAACTTGTTGAAAACATCCTCATGGCCTGCGGGCATTATTTAACATTTCTGAAGACCAAACCCTAGACTTAGAAACTAAAAGACTCTTCTTGACCAAAATAACCATCTATGACTGTAAATGACATGAACTGAACTTTGATGAATTTTGAGAAATTTTGACCAACCCAGCAGGTACAAGCATGAGGGAAAATGAGAGAACAAAACCCTTCCATCAGACAATGGCATGCCCCCTAACGGAATGCAGATGAATGAGCGGAATGAGACACCTAAACAATGAAATGCAATAAGAGAAATGATCTCTGATGGAGGGATGTAAAGACCGACTCTAACATTGGCTCCAATGGGGATTGTAGCTCCTTGGAGATGCCAGGAACAACAGATATTTGGGAGAGAAGACCAGTGCCTTCGTCCATTGGGCTATGGAGTCCATTATTTTGACAAAACAACTTAAGACCTTTGAATAAATTTATTTGACTAAAACTTTAACTTAAACTGACTCAACTTTTAAAACTGAAATGACTAAACCAAACCGACTAAACAGAGTCAAATGAAAACTGAAATACGTCTTCAGAATTATAGCCTTCACTTCAGGACCCAGACTGAAGAAAATACTACAGTGCACACTTACAATGAAATTGAAATACATGATATGTACAATGACAATGTGATCAGTAGAAAACATCTTAGAAATGGTACCGCTTGAGCAGCCGACCATTGATCAGCCCTCCTAGACAGTCTTCACCATTCATCTCCTCCAAAAGAAAGGCATTCTGACCTCGATATGATGCAATCTTGAATGGTCCTTTCCAGAGATTTTCAAACTTACCGTGTTTTCATTTGTCCTCATTCCTAGCATCCCACTTCAGTACCACTTCCTCCAACTAGAATTTATCCACCTTCGCTTTCCTGTCATAGATATTTTTGATTCTCTCCTGCAACTTGAATGTGTTTTGGAATACCTCTTCTCTCATTTGCTGCAAATGAATCATCTGATTTATCCTTCTCTGCATATGGCTTTCTTCACTACCAGCTTCCTGAAGAAGCTTGACTACCGGAACAGCAAGTGAGGTAGGAAAGACTGTATCTACTCCATAAACTAACTCGAAGGGGGACATACCAATGGACTTCTTTTGACTCACCCGATCATCCCATAGCGCATTTACCAGCTTCTTATGCCAACTCTTCTTATTTATGTCCAACAAATTTTTAATGATATTGACTAGAGACTTATTGGAAGATTCCGCCAAACCATTGCCTTGCGGATGATAGGCGGTTGAATGTCCCAAAATAATTTTATACTTAGCACAAAACTCAATCATCTTTCTTGATTTAAAATCCGCTGCATTATCAGTGATCAATTTACTCGGGCAACCAAAACGAGACAAAATTTTGTTCTCAAGGAAATAAATAATTACCGAATCAGTGGCTTGCCTTGTAGGAACTACTTCGATCCATTTCGTAAAGTAATCGGTGGCTGTTAGAATCCATCTATGCTATCCTGAGGAAGGAGGATGGATTTCCCCAATGAAATCCAAACCCCACTGCAGAAAATGGGCGCTTACCTCAATAGGCTTGAGTGGAAATGGCTATAATTTCTGTCTTCCTTCGAAAATATAGCACTCATGGTAGCCTTTGACTATATTATATACATCAACAAACAATGTCAGCCAATAGTACCCTGCTCTCAAAATCTTATTGGCAGTTGTTTTCCAAAAATGATGACCCCCGTAGTCTCCTTTGTGGAAATCCTCCATTACCTTCTTCACTTCTTCCTCCACCAAAAAATTCAACAAAACACCACCCGGATCTTTCCAATAAAGTGCACAATTCAAAATATAAAATTTTGCAGCCTTTAGTTTCAAATTTCTACATTTGTTTCTAGTCATGCCGGGCGGTGATGACAAATTTTGAAGAACATACACGATATCTGAATAACATGGGGAAGAAACAAACATTTCTGATACCTGAAGTAGCGAATTCTTCTCATCCTCATCAGACATAGCAACAATCATATTTATGTCTAGCGCATGCAAATTTGATTCATCCATAAGCTTCACCAGCCCCTATCCCTTAATAAGCTTCGTGGGCTTTATTTCCACATCATATTCCAGCAAAGCTGCAATCCACTTGCCACGTCTTCCTTCTGGATCAGTCTGTACTAAAACATCTTTCACGGTAGTGTTAGGAACATAAGCTAAAATATGGGAATGCAAAATGTATACCCAGAAATCCTTCAATGCCTTTACCAGTGCCAGAGCTTGTTTCTCAATGATGTTGTATTTCAAGGCTGCGTCTCTAATAGTTTGACTAAAAAACGCTATGGGCTTGTTATGTCCATATCTTTTCTGCATTAACACAACTGCCATGGTATGCTTCGAAGCAAAGGAAAACAAAATAAAATCTTGGGTGTAATCCGGGTTGATTAACACCGGAGCTGAAGATAGTGCCAACTTCACCAAATTAAAGGAATTTACTGCCTCTTCAGTCCACTTCACTTGGCTGTCATTTCTTAGCATATTTTTTATTTCTCTTAAATGTTCAGCAAGGTTAGGGACAAAACGGCGTAAAAAGTTCATCTTACCATTAAAAGACTGAATCTCCTTCTTGTTCCTGGGAGGGTAAATTTGTTGAATTGCTTCAACACGTGCTGGATCAATACGAATGCCATCTTTGGAAATAATGTGACCAAGTAATTTTCCTTCATCCATGGCAAACAAGCTCTTTTTAGGATTAAGTGAGACACCATATTTTCTGCACTTTTGAAAAACAACTTTCAAGTGATACATATGCTCTTCATCTGAATTGGAAAAAACCATCAAATCATCAAGGTATATAACAAGGAAAACATCGTTTTCATTCGTAAAATCCATGTCCATCGCCCGCTGGAAAGTCGCACCAACATTCTTCAAACCGAATGGCATCTTGGCATAGTGGAATGTCCCCCACGGAGTGGTGAATGATGTTTTGTCACGGTCATCCTCATGAACCAAAATTTGGTTATATCCAGAATAACCATCGAGTAGTGACATGTGAGATGCACCCACTACTCGCTGCAATATATGATCCATCTTAGGCAATGGATAATTGTCCTTCAATGACACCTTGTTCAAATTTCGGAAATCAATACACAACCGAATCTGACCTGTGTTTTTCCGCATTGGCACTAAATTGGAAATCCAATCAGAAAATCTGATGGGAACAATGATTCCTGCTTTTTACAACCTATCTACCTCCTTCTCAATCGATGGCAGCAACTTCGGATTGATTCTTCTTAGCTCTTGTCTGAAAGGCTTTTGATTAGGCTTAATTAGGATAGTGTGCTGAATTATATTGGTGTCATACATCTTTAAATCTGATTAATCCCAAGCGAAAGCATCAACAAATGAAGAAAACAAACTCACATATTTGGCCTTTACCTCCGGTGGCAATGATTTGGATAACTTCACCATCTTGGGGTCTTCAGTTGTCCCAATATTTACATCTTCGATTCCTTTTTCAGTCGGTCATAAGGTTGGTTTCTTGGCCACATCATCCTGATCGAAGAGCTCTTCTAAAGGTATCAAACCTTTAGGAATAATGTTATCTTTCAGCTACAACACTTCCATTTGATTTACTTGAACATCATCACCATCATCATATTCTACATCGATTGAGGTATCTTTGAACTTACCTTTACTTTGTAGAAAATCATTAATCTCATCATCATCTTGGAAAACTTGCCAACATCTTTGATTATCCGGGACGGTAGGACGGTGCTTCACATGGATTTCGAACTTATTACTTGAATTCATTGGGATATTCAAGTTACTTGCTGCCTTAGCAAGTGCATCTGCAATTCCATTTTGAATGCGAGGAATACAAGTAAAAGTATAATCTGAAAACTGCTTCAAAATATCAAGGACAGCGTTCCGGTAAGCCCACATTCGGGGATGTTTCGTTTGATATTCACCCTTTACCTGCTTAATCACCAATTCGAAGTCACCATAGACTGTAATTCTCTTAGCATTCAGCTTTCTAAAAATATTTAGGCCAGCAATCAGAGCTTCATACTCAGCCTCATTGTTTGAACAATCAAATGCTAATTTGTAAGAACATACCCGTACATTGCTCGGTACCTTGTTAGGAGCGGAAAAAGGACTGCGTACCCAAATACCAATTCCAGCACCATCATTTACCACTGCACCATTGAAATCCATGGTCCATAGACCCTCTTCATCATCCTCTAAGTGCTGAAATTGTGCTAGCTCTGTTTTTTCTGCTTGCTGTCCACTATCTTTAGTTGATTGCTCAACTATGCTTTCCGGTTTTTGCCTTTCTTTCTGCAAAACTTCTCTGAAATTCTCGGTAATCTCTGGAATATCTTCTGCTTGAACTAACTGACTATCTACATCATTGAAACTATCAGCAAACAAAACAAAATACTTTAAATCTGTATGTACATAATTAATCGGATGATTGACCGGTTTCTCCTTAGTTGTAATCATATATTTCATTTTTTTTTCTCGGTACAACTTTCTCATTTGACCAAACACGGGAATCGTCGCATAGGAGAAATCTAACTGTAATGTCCCTTTCAATTTGGCTCCCCAATATCTGGAAAGCAACATACCAAATCTCAGAGGAATTTCTGCTACAACAACGCCCATCAAAACATTCTTTGTAGGAATCTGATCCAAACTTACAGCCAAGTCTTTAATGAGCCCAATACATCTCACTCTGCTAGAATCAAATGAATAAAGATCATGGTACTTCCTAGTAATGTCTAAACCCAACTTATCTATGATTTCTTTTGACATAAGATTATGGGAAGCACCGGAATCGAACATGGCATTATGCAATACAAACTCATGCAATCAAAGACTGATATAAAAAGGAGGCACTTCGCTGTCCGGAGACTCACCATCTAAAGCTGGGCCAAATATCAGTTCTGGTTGATCATCTTCAATATTCACCATATCAGACATGGGATCGAAATTCAAATTTCTAGAAACTTGACCTTTATAACTGTTGTTCCTCATTAGTTCAGTCAAGGGAATGGATACCTTTAATTTAGAAATATCATTCTCCAAACTAAAGGCTGAAGTCTTTTCAATCTCTTTGGCTGGAAAATATTTCTTTTCAGCCTTCTCCCTTGATGTGATTTGCTGATTTGATTTTTCTGCTGATGATGACTTGGTGGCAGCAGGACCAACTATCTCTTTTGCTTTCTTTTGTGCAACAGGTGAATCGTTTTTAGGTGCTGAAACTTCCTTTCTCTTTTGAATTTGATTGACAGGCACATCTCTGTTTCTGAGAGAATATTGCTTCTGCTGGGATGACAATGCATTCATATAACCTCTCTGATACTCATCCGACTCTTCCTCATGAGTTGCATCATTAGCCAAGATAAAATCCTCATCTCTTTGTACCGCTGAACTTTCTGCATATTCCTCATCTTCAGTGATATAAATGGGAAAATCATCAGGAGTAAAGAAATGATTTTCCTCCCCTACTACATCATCTTCATCATCTGAATCCTGACCAACAAAATTCTGCTGAAGAGGTGTCTTTACTTGCTGCTGGACTGCTGGTTCTTGTGCTCGCTATTCTCGTTGCTTAATCCTGAATTGTGGCTGCTGCTGACCACAAAAGTTGGGATTTCAAATCTGCGGTTCGGGCTTATCAAGAGTGAACCTTTCAAACATTTTTTCCACCTTGTGAAGTATCTGATCGGTAGATGTAGAAGCTTCTTCCTTTATCACAACTTTCTTCTCTTCTTTCAATCTAGCTCTCTTGTCGTTCAAATTTGCCTCAACACTCACGACAATCTTCTGCATGTCCTCTAAAGTGGGCGGATCTCTATCTTGTAATGAATAGGCCATCTCCGGATCAAAACCATCCGGGAATTTTAACAAAGCTAATTTCTTAGAAGGCCTCAAGTCATCAGGAATTGCATTATAAACCGCATTAAATCTGATAATATAATCTTGGACGGACTCACCAGGATTGCGCTTGATCTTAGTATACTCAGAAGTGATTTGAAGCGGATATTTCTTCATTTCCCACCAATCTAGAAACTGTCTCTGAATCTCTTCTAATGTATTAATACTTCTGGGCTGCAAAGCTCTGAACCACTTGCGTACCTCACCTCCAAAAGTTTTCACAAAAAAATCTCATGGAGACATTCTCTTCATCAATTTCATGAAGGTCAAAAAAGTTTGTCATTCTATCAATATGCTGCTGAGCGGGCACACTTTGAGGAGTACCATCAAACAAAGGAATTTTACTCTGATAATCAGCGGACATGGGATCCAAATTCTAGGGCAAAACGAGAGGTGTGAATCTAGCAGCCATTGCTCTTGGTGGATTTATAATCTGTCTTGGAGAAATGGGTGGAGAAGGAGCAGTAGGTGTACGAGGTGTATGTGGTGGAGATGGAGGAGGAACTACTGCTGATTGCTGATCAGATATCAATGGTTGTACGGGATGGTAGGAATGAAAGAAGGTTCAGCGTGAACTTGTGAATCAGATGTAACTGTTGATGGACCAAGAGTTTCAGAAGCAGATTCGATAAACTCAAGAATATTCTTTGCCACAATGGATTTTTTAATGTTCAGGATGTAACTATCAATGGATCTATTAGCTTGTTGAACCTCAAGATACTTGATAAACTCGACATTTATGACGGTAGAACTAGTAGCACTTTCAGATTTAGTTTCAAATAACGACAACTCGAACTGATCATCAAACTCAATATCTTCAAGGAATTCAAATACAGTCGGGCATGAATAAGATTTAAACAAAGGTATCACGGGACTTTATCGACGGAATATTCTTGAAATCAGATTAGGATTCTCATACACTGGAGGCGGATCAGGATCTGGATTTGATCTAGTATGTCTTCTGGAAGCCAGTGTGTTGATCTATTCAAAAATCAAAGGACAAAACCGATCTATACAGCCTATCAAATTCTAGATTCAATCACCCAAAAGTCCAGAACGATGTAATATACTGGGGTAATTCACAAGGAAAATGTCACGTTCACAAGCTAAACCGGAGATTGACTGAAGCAACGTTTATCTACTTCCGCTAATGCAAAGCAAAAGCGTTTCGAAAGCTACTTGGCATAATTTTAGGCTCCGTCTGTAACTTATGAAACAAATAACACCAACAAGCAAACCATTTTCTCCCCAGTATGGTCACCACTATGTTAGTTCCCAAATCCACCTCAGGCTGAAATAAGGCAGAAAAAGGACAACACCAAACCACACTCAGCCTCGTAGCTAGCCCTATGAGGACAGGAGAGGGCTCTCTCCGGGTCAATCTCAATGAAAATATTCAAAGGGGCTTGAGATGACTAAAAAAACAACTGATCTTAGGCTAGATAAACAAATAGGAGGGTTTGATTTTTATTTTTAGGGGTTTTTTGTTGGAAAAAGGTAAAAACAATTTTTGGGCTTGAGGATGAGGCCAAATTCTTGCAAAGGTCAAGTTGGGGCAGGGTAGGGAATGATTTTAATGTCTTAGATTCAATGAATGGATAGAAAATACTGTTGAGGAGCTGAAGAGGGCAAGAGAGTGCAAGGATCCTCTTCAAACTGACGAAAACATGTAAAACTAAACAAAAGTTTAAGGCAGAGCACCAGCAAACTAATGAATTCTACCTCAATTACTCATTTGTTTAATTCAGAAGCAAAGAGAAGGGAAATGGAATACATATAACATTAATGAAAATTAAAATAACATGAGAAAAACATCATCAAAACTCAGAAGCCACAAGGATCCCAACAAGTGCTGCAAAACTCTGGTCTTTCCTTTGCCAAAAATTTGAAATGAATATACAATGAGGTGCCAAACTTTTCCCAAGTATCCAACCCTGAAAATGTCTCATAAAATACAATATATAGACCATCCTAACCCAATCCCATGCCTCTAGGGGTTGAGCTCATCCTTATAGGAGTTGTTTCAACCAATTCTAAACATGGAGCTAAAATATAGGCAGCCAAACAACTTACCTCTATATGCTAGGAAACTGATCCATTCACTTAATTTTCACTTTTTAGTGAATGAATCCTCTAGAACACGTAAAAACATGAAAAATTTACATCATAGCTACAAAATTACATCAATATAGATAAAAAATTACATCCAAAAGTGAAACTAGTCAAACTGGCCGAATTTCTGAGCTGAAAAGTGAAAATTGGGCAAAATTCCTCTATGCGCCGCGCCCAAAAACTCAATGCGCCGTGCCACTTTGAGCCTGATTTTGGGGCACTTCCTGAAGTCAAAATTGAGCTCATGATAGCTCGTTGGAAATCCCAGGATTTATGCTATCCAACCCAAGTGGAATTTTTCAATTTGGATGTAATTTTCCCCTCCCAAACTGCAATCTCCCAAGACTAGTTCCTGCTGGTGCAAAAAGTGGCAGAAAGGCCATTTTTGGAGTGTTTTCTACCTTTAAGACCACCCAAAACTTCATGAAATCTCTCATCCATTCCTGAGCATGCATAATTTACCATAAAAAACCCAAAAATATCAATTTTTCCTCCAGAAGATGTCCCAATCATAAGCACACGTCGGGTGGCGCAACGCGTCGGGCAGAAAAACCTGTTTTGCAACCAAAATTTTTAAAAATGACAAAATTTTCTCCAAATTTTCTGAAATTTGGAGTGAAGGTCTCCCATCATGTCTCATGCTCAACCAAGGAAGCTTCAGCCAAGATTCAGAGTGGATCCAGCCTTTTCCGACGTTTTAGTGCTTTTCTCAACCTCACCTTCAGGATCTTCATTTTTTCTCTGCAAACGTGTGTGCGAGCCCAATAGTGATTCTTCATATGTCTGAGCATGTCTTTTTCCCTATTATCCTTCGCCAATAGCTTCTCCAGATGAATGTTGACTCTCGTAAGGCAAGTCTCTCGCTCAAATGGTGTCATGTCACCTGGTCTCTTTCGGGCCAATTCACGGTCTTCACGGATTTGCCACAACTATATGAGTGTCTGCTAATCCTCCAATTGTTTATTCCACTGCTCCAAGTAATATATAACCCACTGAGCTCTCTACAATTTCTCGGTTAGCGAGCCGATCTCATATTTTTTCTCCTGGATGATTTCTTTCAGCTTTGAGCTGGGAGAGCTCGAATCAACATCGATGAGTATAAAATCAGTATCTTGGCCTCCTGAAGGGCCCTCATCGTGCATAGGCCTCTTGCCTCTGTCCTGTACCTGTGCTGATGTAGAAGGCGAGACCCCTTCCACGACATGTGGAGATAGTACTCATCCTGCTTTCGAAGGTAACGAGACCCCTTCCACCCTGGGCAGAGATAGTACTCGTCGTGCTGCTGCAAATAAGGCTCTAGTACTTATCTGATAGGTAAGACACACTGGAACTCTGATAGGCTCTGTCTCAGGAACCTCAAACTGATGCGAAGGCTCACCTGCATCATGTAAAATCTCTAGAGGAGGCTGAGGGGCTGTAAATAAGTCGCGAGAAATGAACTCATCCCATGCGATGCCCTGCAAACCAAGCTGATGTACCAAAATAATCTTGATGAGCGCATAATGATAAATGTTGTTATGTTGCTGCTTCGGAGTCTTCTTCTGCACAAGGGTAGTCATCCGCTCTATGTTTCAGCACATGAAGTATGGAATATTCATCAGTCTCACTCTCGTGAAATGCATCAAAAGTCTGATATGGTATGCATAAAGGCATGAAAATCTACCCTCACAGCTGAAATATCTAATGATGAGTTTCATTAATGGCGCATAGGACTCCTTCAAAAACTGAAACGGAAATACCTTGCTCAACTGCCTCAAATATCTAGGTCTGATGTAAGGTTCATAATATGATCTATCCAGTTGTTGTCTCTTATTCCACTCCTCACCAATGTTCGGTATCCCGGTTGCCTCAGAAATGGTCTCGGGTGTCAAGGTGAAGTTCACTCCAGCAAGGTTTACATGACCATCACGCAAATGTAGGACAAATAAGTGAACCAACTCCTGATGGTGTTGAATCTGAGGTATCAGCTCATAATACCGAAAACATGAATGTTGCTGAAAGCATGTCATTGCAAGCGGGCAGGCCTGCAATTGAGCCAAAGAAGTGGGCTCCTCCTTGACGTGCCTGCCACTCTTATGAGACCTCCTCGGTACATTTAGCTCTGCGGTTGAATCACTGTCCTGCTCATATCACTGCTCATATGATGAATTTGTCTCTGACATGATGCTAAAAACAAGGTGTTTAACAAATATGTGATGGCATATGTATGGTGAAAACAATAGTTTGGTGTATGCTTTAATGCCACATGTGCCACATATGAAATGAGGTGCCGTGAGAAATATCACAGTGAGGAAAAGGACTGTCAAGTGAGATTTAAGTGTGAGGACAGTCACTGTTTGGGGGACTTAGGGATTTGGGGATTTATAAGTGATATAGGAATAGGTGATAGTGATGAGGGTAGTTTTTAGGGATAGGAGTGCAATGACAAAGTATACTTGGGTTAAAGTGAAATCAAGGATATTGAAATAGTCCTTTAATCTTTTGGTAATCAGGATTTTATCAATGATATGAAGGGAGGGAAATAATGGCAGATGATAGGGTTTAAGGATTTAAAAAAAATATGGGAACAAAGGGTATAAGGAATATGGGACAGTGGGAATAGGAGAGGGACTGTGGCATGATAGTGTGACAATGAGGAAAGGGAGAATATGGTGGTCAATAGCAATAGTATATCACCAAACAATATTCAACACCTCTTTTCAAACCCTACGGAGCAGATTTAATATGGGTATAGGGTTTACTTTTTCATTAACCAAACTCCAATGTCTTCGCCTCTACACCACATCACTCACGAATAAAATCACTGAACAGGCTTTGTCAACTTACTTGGAGATAAATTGAGCTGAAACAAATTTAGTTTTTGTGGAGCGGAAATGAATTTGGCCTTGGAGGCTCTGTGCGCCGCACACAATCCCAATGCGCCGTGCTCTGTGGGTGCGCCGCACCCTGTCCCAATGCGTCGCGTTGTTTTCAAACACACAGTCAGCCCTTTAAACTCAGACTTCGTCCCTCCAAACTTCAACATCGACTTTTCTCTTGGATTTTATGAATATCTCTTGATGCAAATGGATTAATAAGTTGGATAAATATCTTATATAGACATGGTTTTATTTTTTGCTTCTCAAAACCCATTTTGTAATGTTTTTTACTTTGGCAATTTTTGCATTTAATACAACTCTGTCTTTTGTTTCCTCACTGACTTTCTGAGCTTGAAATGATGAAATTGGTTGATTTTTGCAGGGATGTTGGCATTGAACCTTGGAAAAGGATGACCAGAGTCTGCATGTGAAGTACAACATGGCGGAAAGATACATATTTATTACAAAAACAAATTTGACAATTTCTTCTTCAAAACCGAGTTTTGAAGAAGAAACATCCTCGAGCATATTTGACGATGTAAATCTTGAAATGAAACTTGTTGAAAAAATCCTCATGGCCTGTGGGCATTATTTAACATTTCTGAAGACCAAACCCTAGACTTAGAAACTAAAAGACTCTTCTTGACCAAAATAACCATCTATGACTGTAAATGACATGAACTGAACTTTGATAAATTTTGAAAAATTTTGACCAACCCAGCAGGTACAAGCATGAGGGAAAATGAGAGAACAAAACCAAAATGAGAGAACAAAACCATTTCGTCAGACAATGGCATGCCCCCTAACGAAATTCAAATAAATGAGCGGAATGAGACACCTAAACAATGAAATGCAATAAGAGAAATGATCTCTGACGGAGGAATGTAAAGACCGACTCTAACAGGCTCAAGGGTTTTAAGCTGGCCGGTCATGCAGAGGACTTTTTGTGTCCTTTACTTTTATGTATAATTTTGATTGAAAGTTTTGTTTCCATGACCTCGCTGGATTTTCTGTTAATCGACTGTATGAAGAATATTGGGTATACAAACCCTTAACTGTAATAATTTGTTTGGAAATTTGTACAGGGAAATTCTGCCAGTTCACAACCATATGAACTTGCTTGAAAGGATCTATAGTTCTTATTTTTGTTAAGGCAATATTTTCCAGTTTTATATTTAGCTTTTAGCGATATTGTGGATTTGTAACCCTGATTTCTCTATATTTTTATTCTAGAATATTCTATGATATTCAAAGCACCCTATGTGCTTTTCATGCATTTTATAAAGGCAGTGGATTATATTTAACATGGTTTCTTTTTTTATAGTTAAATATAAAAATTTCCTGTGCATGTAATTTCTAGTGAATTTCCATCCATATTTTGGCGTTTGTATGAATATGTAAAATATCCAGTTACATCTCACTATCTTGAGTCTTTAATGTTTAAGGAAGACAGGACTGTTTTTATGAATACTTCATTTTTCAGTCAGTAGTTTTCAGTTACTTACAGTTGATTATTGTACAGATTACAACATTCTATATTTGTTCTCAAGCTTATGCTATATGAGTGTCCAGACCAATCTGAGGGTAAATATCCCTTTAGTTTGTGTATCCAATTAACTCTATATGGGGCCAACTATCTTCCCAAGTGGAATTTGTTTCCTACGGGCTAGATTTTCAAACCTGTTAGATTACACTTTGTTCCCTTCACCGATATTTTATATTTTCATTTTCTTTTTAAATAAAAAAAAATCAATAATGCAAGAATAGTAACCCCTTTTCTTTTACATGAACATCTCCTACCATACTTTCTAATATAGAAACAATTACACATAAGTACATTTATATCCCTATCCATGTATACATGCAGAATTAACACAGTTAAACATACATTATTTCTACTTGAATCATGTCTACTTATCTCACTTTATGTGACTTTGATGGCTTCTGCCCAACCTTGAGTGAGGCGATAACGTCCTCCACTCCCCCATTTTACATTATTTCTACTTGAATCATGTCTACTTATCTCACTTTATGTGACTTTGATGGCTTTGCCCAACCTTGAGTGAGGCAATAACGTCCTCCACTCCCCCGTGCTCTGAACCAAGGTAGAATATCCACAACATTTTTCTATCTGAGGTAGTAGTCCTCAGGACTCCTTTCGAGTCCCCTTTCCAAGTCATATAATAGAAATTCCACTGGTTCTCCACCAGCTCTGGAAGTTTTCTTTTTCAGCCTCTATTTGTTTCTCTTTTCTACATAGAACCCCTTTCCTCCTCTAGGATTTCCTTTTTATTCCCCAGAGGAAAGGTAACTGCAAGTAATTGTTTACTTAACTACCTTGGAGTATTGGAAAACATTTACCATCACATCTATGGTATCATACCATAAGTGGAAAATATAAAAAGTAAGAAACTTGATTCATAACTTTTAATTGACATAACTATCAATTTGCTAATCAAAAGTAAATAATACAATGTCTAATTAATTTTAAAATAAAAATGTTTTTAACAAAACATGGGTGTTACAAAAATAAAAGTAAAATATTCTCTAAATAAAAAAAGTGAACATGGAGTGTAATAAAAAACAAAAATTGATATTCTTAGTTGCTATGAAGGAGATATGTTGAAAATATTTACATCTCCATGTGAAATAACATAATTTTATGTTAAATTTCAATAGATAAAATAATAAATAATAAAAACCATAAATAATTTTTTTACATGTCCATGTGAAATAACATAAATTTATGTTAAATTTAAATAGATAAATAATAAATAGTAAAAACATATTATATTTTTATTTTTGAAAGTCAACAAATACATAATCCTTATATTTTTTAAAATATTTTAATATAACATTGTAATAAATTATGTGAACATATTTACCAACTTATTTAATTTAAGATCAATTTATTTAATTCATAATATAAAATTAATTTTTTATGGTTAAAAAATATGATTTATGACCTTGAAAATATCTTGAGCCTCTTGGATTATGTAGACTACATAACATAAATTTTCTTTGCTAGTTTTCATACAAATTTGATAGAAAATATAAGTGAAAAATTGCGTGAATGTAGAATAATGAAACTAATCAAAATATTTTAACCATTAGATTTTTAATTAATTTATACAATATATACATAATGTTTTTATTTAACTGCACACGTTTATATAATTTATGATTCTATCTGGTCACGCCTAACCCTAAGGGCCTCAAGGAGGTGTCCAAGTTATTTGACCTTGTGACTTCCCAATTGAAAAGGTACTTAGCAATTAGAACTCGACCAATTGAACTATCCCTTCAAGAT
>JAXQQM020074319.1:0-11843 GCA_034641835.2 Pinus albicaulis | reverse complement strand
AGTACCCAATTTCCACTCATTGTGTGAGCCATGCTCAAACACCCAACTAGGATGGAAAATGGAACGCCAGTCACCCAAGAAACACCAAACCCACAGAAGAGGAGCACTTCAACCATAGCCTCCGCTAGGACCCTCTTTCAACAACATACCTCACACACTAAACAAAGAGGATGAAACGAGATTTAAATGCTAAAATGCAAACCCAGAAAACGAAAGCATTCCCATACAAAACCATACGCAGACCACCGAAGCAACAAGAGGCCTTGCAAACATTGTGCATGCATCTGCCATCTCTTCAGAAACCTCCAACCACCAGTCCAAGAGAATTGGGGATTGAAAAAATACCCACCAAATCAGAGATTACCCTGAATCTAGAGACACAGAGCATGAGGCAGACCAACTTACCTCCACCAAACAGTGAGGTGGTGACCCAGGCACACCAAGCATGCTGGAGTTTCCACTCCCTCAACCTACGCCACCACCCGCCTGCCTTAAGAAGCCCAAGACAAACCCACAGAGTAGCAGCTCTCAACATGAAAAATTCTAACACAACTCTCACACTCACAGAATAAGCCTAGTAGTTCACCACCTTCCACATTAAGTTACCTGCATTACGTTTCCATCCCCATGCAACTGTAATGAATTCACATACAAACATCGTTAGCATGATGAGATCCACTATGCAGGAGGGAAGTTCATCTGCCTTCCCCTCCTTTATTAATATACCTCCTCTCATATCCCACGCGTCAAACAACTTGTATGTAGGGCCTTGAGATCCATCACCCCCATTGAGGAGGCATAAATATTAACATTTGATTTTTGACTACTACTAAAAATATTCTAGAATATTAAGTGGAAGTTAAATTGGTACCATCCACCATATCATTATTGATAATTAAATTAAAATTGTGGAAGATCTATTCCAAAATAAATATTGATTATAATACAAATACATTTTATTAGACACTCTCTAGCCCGGTATGGAATAAATGTTGTAATGTCCTGTTATGTAAACATTTTGATTAAGTGAAATTACATAATAATAATAATAATAAATTGAGGTAAAATAGTTGATTTACATTTTGCAATTTCTGGCTCCAAGTTTTGACAACTTAGATCCATCTTAACTCTAAATCTATCAAACAACTAGAGGGATCAAATCTCTTTTCACTCTAAAAGAAGTTTGCAGTGGGCTTGCTAGAGTTAAGATGGATCTTGACTATTATATTATCACCTCACAAGGAAGGGGGTTGCAACTCCCACTATACTTGGTCCATTGCATGTGCTCCCTTCACTTCATTAAACATGATTTGAATATTGCACACCACATAGAGAGATACAAGAGAACTCACACTAGAATTTGATTAAATTGACAAAGCTGAAAGATTTTTCAGCAATCTCTTAGTGATTTAATTTGAGAACTTTCTAATCTCTTTTGTAGAACTGTCATCATATATTTTCGAAGTACATTTAATATGAAAACAATTTTCATTTACTTATTCTATTTAGTTTCAGTTTTTAAGTCCACTAATTGAAGCTAAATTTTATAGCGAACAATTTCCGAGCATTACGACACAATTTTTGACAAACAATTATAGTAGTAAACACTTAAAGGACGAGTTTCCGCTTAGAAATGTAGCTATAACCACTGAAGAATGAGTTTTGGCTTAAATTTACAGCTATGATAACCACTGGAAGGGTGAGTTTTCCCTTAAAATTACCCACGAAATGGACGAATTCCCGCTTACATTTTACGGTTTGTGCTTTTTTAAGTTATGGTAATCATTAGAAGAACTAGTTTTAAATTTTTGCCTAAATTTTACTGTAATAAACGAGCAATACAATTAAAAGACCAGTTTTCACTTAAATTTGATCGTAATAAGTAAGCACTACAACTTAAAAACGAGTTTTCGCTGAAGTTTACAGTGATGATCATGAAAGGAACGAGTTTCAACTTCCATTTACAATAATAAAGGCTAAAAAGACTAGTTTCTGCTTGAATTCAATTAAGGACAAAAAGAACGAATTTATTGTTCAAAGCATCTTAGTGCGGTTGTTCATATGGTTTATTATGGCTATGGAAATTGGCAAAGGCAATGGGTAAGTATTTGGAAAGGCAAAGTGGCATTTATTGTCATTTATTTATGAATATAATGGAAATTAAGAGAAAAGGGAGGTGAAAGGTCACAAGTTGCATGTGAAGAGGAAAATGAAGGAAAATAATGGAAAATTGAAGAAAATGGCTCCCTCATTAATAAAAAGACTTATGAGGATCAGTGGAAAAACTTTCTTCTAGTTTTAACCTTTTATTAGTTCAGTTTTGGAGCTCTAATTCTATTCTCTCTCTCTCTCTCTCTCATACTCTTGGACACTTAGAGTTTTCTTGGAGCATTCTTGGAGAGTGTGGCATACTTGGAGATTTTGAGCAAGAAGGAAAAGGAACAGCATGAAAGCGCAAGAGGACATCGGTATCAACGTTGCAGATGTCGAGTTACATGTACATTTTCCTCACTAGTTTTGGCATGCATGGCACATGCATGTGGTTTCTTGGTTATGATATGTCATTGGAATGGAGGATTCCCTGGATTGACAATGGATTTGCATAGACTTTCCATTTCCCGGATAGACATGGTGTTGTGGGTTCATTTCATTTCTTGTTTTTCTGGTTGGTTCTCATGTTCCTTTAGCTGTGGGTTGAGTTATTGGTTCCTGGAGCCTTCGTTGGACAAACACTTTGGAGCCCTGTAACAACTTGGGTTGAGTTACTAGTCTTGGAGCCTTGGTTGGACAAAAAATATAGAGCCCTTGGTGGGTTGAGTTAATAGTCCCGGAGCCTTGGTTGGACAAACACTTTGGAGCCCGACAACAGTTGTGGGTTGAGTTACTAGTCCTAGAGCCTTGGTTGGAACAAACGCTTTGGAGCCCTGGACAACTTGGGTGGAGACCAATCTGTGATGGTTGTGATGTCCGACCGTGAGGTGGAATCACAGGTTGAGGGTTGAGGTGGTTTGGTCTCTGGAAGCCCTAGTTTGGTTTTGAATTATGTGTTCTATGAGATTCCACATTCATGCTTCGAATATGACATGGGGGTGTCTGGATGAAGAGATATTTGGCTCAGACATGTCTATGGTCGGGTAGAACGTGGAAGTCCCAGACTTGGTTGCATTTTGCTTATGGCAATAAGAGCTCTTTCCTCTTGTATTGATGGGTAAATATTCTTGTTATTATGTGGTTTATATGGTTGTTCTATGCTTGTCATTTCTGTTGTTAATATGCTGGTTATGAATGTGTTCTATGTCAGTAATGATGTATGCCTCTCATCATGTTTTGATTGTAAATGAATGAACAATGTATCTATGACCAGATAGATGATAATGCAATTAATGTGATGAGGCAACAATGCTTCTTAGCGATTCTCAGATAATTATGAGACCCCTATGCTCAGATCTATTATTTAAACCTGTCGATTACATATTTGTGACATGTTTGACAAAATTCCTGGCATGGCTAGTAGGGGTCCATTCAAGTCCTTATTCAAGTGTTTGCATTTACATTGTTATTTCGCTGCTATCTTTTAGTTCTTAAAGTGTCATTGAGTTCTAGGCAGTGACCTGAGCTCTGAGCTTGAAAATATGGCACATAAATTGAGGCCACAGGCTCAAAACTACTGGGAAAAGTCCCCAGTCGCATGCATACCAATGTTGTGTGTGCGACTGGAGGTTTCCAGTCGCACTCTTGCCCATGTCAAGGGAGTGACTGGGGGATTAATGCATGAAAATTTCAGATTGGACTAGGGGCTAGCCTCTTGGAGGGTTGGGATGGTTCCTGACTGCCCTATAGCACGTGCAAAAGGCCCGTGTTGTAGTGTGGTGTCAGTTCCACTTCCTTAAGGTGACCTAGGAGGTTGAATAAGATCATAGTAACTCTTTTTCACATGTTTATCCCATTTGGTTGGTAACTTGGGTAGATGTGGGAGGAGGGTGTTACAACTGGAATGTCAAATTGCTTCTAATGTCCCTCAACCATATTACAACAAAAAGGCCTAGTCCTACCAGTAATTTTATTTCTGAGTAGAGTATATTCAACAAAATTGATACAAAATGTGTATACATTTGAAACCAGACATGGCATAAGTGATTAATCTTTAGGATCCAAAGGCTTGTTGAGATTTATGTCGTGAGGGGGCTCTAGAGAAGTGTTAATCAGATGAACGATTTATAGTTAAAGTCCCATGATAATGCTTCTCAAAGCATCTATCTCATCTTCCAAGGAAGAAACTTTTTGTTATAGAGCCAATATTGTGTAAAGTTGTCTACACTCATAGGTCTATTGTTGGTAGAACCTTACATTCAAATCATAGATTTCCAGATTGATGATTTCATGCTCCTTCTTATAATGTTCATAGACAATGGAAGCCAAATATTGAGATTATGAGGAGTTAGAATCCATAATTGGGTTGATAATATGCAGGTACCAAGCAAGAGGAGCTACAACATCTAAATTGTAGAGAGACAAAAGTTGAGAATTGCCAAAAGAAAGCGCTTTGCCAGGGAAGGTCCCACATGACAACACACAAACACTACTCATAGGAGGAGTGTGGCTTATAGACCCAAAACTTGAGAAGACAGGGCAAACCATGACCTGAACAACGACTAGGAGGAGGACAAAGATGAAGTTGAAGGTCGAGAGCTTACTTTCACTGAAAATTGTTCTCAAGGAATAGATAATTGGAAGACTTACCTTCAATCCCAAGAGTCCAAAGCGCCACCAAACTCAACTGTAGTGATTTTTCACCCCCACTAGACTGACCTGCCAGAGGAAAGCCCTCAGCCAAGCATGAATCTCATCACAAAGCTTCCAATAGTGCCAACATCCAGACGTCACCCCGAAGGTAGGGGAGAACTACTCCAAATTCCACCAAGAGATCTTAGTTTTAAACCAGCACCGCTCAGAGCATGCAATTATCCTAGGGCTCCTACAACGAGATTTATTCTCCTCGCACCATTGGAAATGTAGCCAAGCCATCAACTTGAAAAAATTGTTTCTTGTACGCCATGGCAAAGAAATCATTATGAGGCGACCCAAAGGGATGCTACCATAAATGTTTTGATAAGAAGGACTATGTGAAGGTCTATTTTGCGCAAGTAAATTTAAGGTTAACACGCTCGCATGGAGCAAACGACTAGAATCAACCATACATAACTGTATAAGAATCATCATGACATAGAGAGGTGAGATAACCATGAACAATAAGCATATAGATTTAAGTCTAGATAGAAGGTAGGGATGAGGGAAAGGGTACAAGGGTGCCAAAGGGTATAGAAAAGGAAAGTGGATTAATCATAAAACCTTTATGGGATTAAAACATTCCCTATTACACCATTGATCTTAGTTTTTCCTTCGAGCATAAGACAAGTTCTATTGGCTTGAAAATCAACTTCAGAGTTAAGGTTTCTAAGGATGTAGAAAAAGGAAGATTTGGAAAAGGAGCGGAGGATTCTGTTTATTTGATGAAATAAAAGACTTATTCTTTGGGGGGAGATCTAGTTCTTAAGGAATGAAAAGTTATGAAAGAACCACCCAAAATAATTATGTCTTTAATGCCTCGTTCTTGAGCAAGAGAGGCTCCTAGTAAGAGCCCATACATCTCAGCCTGATTATTAGAAATTTGTTTGAGTCCCAAGGAGAATTTCTCTACAATATTTCCTTCGAGATTTATTAAAATCCATCCCCGTCCCACAACCCCTTATAAATTAAAATTTTAAACAATGAAGATTCACCCCAATTTTATCATGGACATTTTTAATTTTTTATGCCATTTAATTTATATTGATGCCTAGAATAGGGCTTCCATAATTTTAATTTAATTATCAATAATTATTAGGTGAATATTAAAGATCTAACTTCCATAAAATATTCTAGGATATTCTTAGTAGTATAAGAAAATCAAAGGCTCAAATTTATTTGCAAAGTAATTTTAATTAAATTAGTTAAATAAAAAAATGTCATATGAACAAGTGTCAATATATGAAATAAGTTATGGTTTTAATGGCATGAGGTATTGACTAGTCTAGATCTATCTTAACTGAGGATTACCAAGGGTTGAGAGGGATCAAATATATTGACATGCAAATCACTTTTAGAGTGAAAAGAGATTTGGTCCCTCTTTGTGATTAGTAGATCCAGAGTTAAGATAGATCTAGGCTAGTTTATTTTTATTTTTATAGGGTTATTTTTCTTTTCTTATTTTTTTTGCATTTTGACCACGTTAAAATATTTACTTTATGTTACAACATCTCTACCATACTATACATTACATTATGTTACAACATCTCTACCATACTTTACATTAAGTTACAACATCTCTACCATATTGGGTTGGAGAGTGTCTCTCGGTGCAATAAGCCATAATAAGTGTCAAAACCATTACTTCACATACAATACCACATGCCCAAAAAACCATAACTCATTTCATATGATACTTGTTCAAATAATATTTCTTAATTAATCAATTTGATTAAAAAGGAAAAAAATGCATAAATCTTCACATTTTTTTTAAGTCTGGATTTCTATTAAAAAAGTACATAAATAAAAAAAGTCTAATGGTATCTCCCCGACCTGGTTTTTTGACCATTGCTAATTAGAAATTACAGACAAACCAAAATAAACAAAGGAAAGCTTCCCCGATCTTATAGGGCCAACAACACTAAAACACATGCAAAATGAACAATAGTCCCGTCACCATACCTACTCATTAGAAGTAATGGAAGTTGGATTATCTAGCCTGGTCCATGGAGGGGGAGGAAGGAGATATGAGTAGTTAACATGCTTCTCAAGATGAGCCAACCATGTTTCCAACTTATCCAACTTTTCAGCAATAATATTCTGTCCATGCCACACCAAAACCACTCTCTCTTGGAGATGACACTGAAAATATTGCAATTGATTGAGAATTTCCAACATTGCTTCATGCTCCTCTCGTCGAGTCTTATCCTAAGCTTCCAAAAGATACTACAAATATTTCCTCGGCTCTCGTTGAGCTACGAGTCGATGAGAAGGGATGCCTTGCCCACGCCCGACAGTGCCTCTGCCTCCATGATGACCACCACACCCATAAGTACTACCACCACGACTCCTAGCATCATGCATATGTCGACTGCCTCTGCTCTCACAACGACCACACAATGAAATACTATTACCAAGACCACGACCACTGGCCACCGTAGACTGCAAAATTCGTCCCCGCCCCTGCTGGGATGATGAATTTGGTGAGGCCTGCTTAGCACGTGTGCGCCTTGGTGTTGGCCTCATATATAATACCACACGACAAAGGTATATCAGGCTCCAGAAACCCTGAGTATCGAATTCACCCGATTCCGTCCAAATTTCCTGCGAAATTCAACCCAACATTACAGGGCTAGTAAGGGTCTCGTACCTCACCCACTCCTCCAAACCAAGAGCCTCCAAGCCTGCGCACAATTCTTTCTCTCCTTGCGATGCCACCCCCAACCCTCAACCAAAAATAGCAGAATCACAACCTCACCACTTTATCTAGACACATATAGAAGTAAATCCACCTCCTCACCAGCTGGAAAAACTTCGGTCAATATGAGCTTCCCCTGGACCGCATCCCGACTACAATTCCAGGGTAACAGAGACAAACTGGGGCACAAACTATGGCATAGTTCTGACAATGACCCAGGCACTAACCACCCCCTCAGAGTGGAAGTAAAAAGGTGCTAAGCACACTCTCGCAGACACCACCATCGTTGTGCGAGCCACTGTTAAGACCCAACCAGAGAAAATGGAACCCCAATCACCCAAGAAACACCAAACCCATAGAAGAGGAGCACTTCAACCATAGCCTCCGCTAGGACCCTCTTTCTACAGTAGACCTCGCAAACCAAACACAGAGGATGGAACCAAATTTCAATGCTAAAATGAAAACCCAAAAAACGAAAGCATTCCCATACAGAACCATACGCAGACCACCGAAACAACAAGAGGCCTTGCAAGCATCGTGCATGCACCTTCCATCTCTTCAAAAACCTCCAACCACTAGTCTAAGAGAATTGGGGATTGAAAAAATGCCCACCAACTCAGAGATTACCCTGAATCCAAAGACACAAAGCACGAGCCAAACCGAATTATGATGCTAGGTTTCCGCTATAAAATAGATCCTAGTATATACAACAGACTTCTTCAACTTTATCGTGAAAACTTAACTCAAAAATCTCATACAAAGCTACTTAGATTCAAGTCCAAATATAAACAAAGAGAGAGTCAAACAATAACCAAGCAGCTTATATAAAATACAACAAGAAATTTCAGATTCAAAACATCTGGCCGAATATTACGATGGATCGGCCTCTCGGCTCTTGGCCCTTTTACAAAAGCTCTCAAACTATCTCTCTCTCTTGCTCTTGTATTCCTCTTCATTTTTCGTCCTCACATTTCGTCCTCACACACTCCTCATATTTATACGTAATAATAGATTTATTCCAATCCATAATTTCCTCCACACAAATCTCAACTAAAATCTAAATTAGATTTATCCTTTTTTTGGACTCAACTAAGTCCCATTTAAGGAATTCCTAATCCCTAAATTATCTACCTAATTCAACTCCACTCATATCCTTAATTTATTAAAATAATATTTACAATAATCCTCACTTGCAATTTTCTCTCTTAATTTATTAAAATGAGCACAATAATTTATAAAATAATTTCAAAATCATCACCCCCCTAATTACACAATATTTTAATAAAACCCAAGTAGGATGCTCCTGCATCAGACTCCCCATGTAGAGAAGTTTCCATAGACTCCTATCTATGAGGTTTGTTTCTTTTTTGTAATTATGCGACAGTGACAAGTCTCAATGAATTTCTCCCTCCAGAATTCCAAACTCTGTTCTATTGCTGGTCCTTTAAAGTATCAATTTCATTTTGTAATTCATCTCTCACTTTGTCAATCGGATTCCATCGATCTTTACAATAATTTCTTCTGCCAATTCCTCGGAGTAATTCCTCTTTGTATAATGGTTTCATCCCCAAATAAGTTGAACACTCAACTTTCTGAAGCGAAGAATAATCAAGAATTTCTTCTTGATCACAACTATAGTCATTGATTGCTTTAATAGCAAAAACTTTCTCGTATGGTGCTGTACCCGCATTCATCAATAAACTGTTAGTTTTAAAAATATAAGACCTTTCGGCCTCTTCTGATGCTTCAAGCACCAATATCCCATCATCAACTTTCTGGATTTCGGTAGATTTTGTTTTGAACTGCTGGCTGCTTTCATCTTTATCCTGCTGGTTCAATAGTTCTGATTCCTTTATGTCTCTAAGGACACAACTTCCTTGCTGCTTCTGATATTTCATCTCAACTCCAAATAATTTCTGTTCAATTTATCTAATTTCGACATCATATCTGTTAATGTCATTTTCTGTATCTACAATCACATTATTATTTGAAAAGTTATAACATTGACTCAACTCTATAAATGTTAAAAACATTTCATCCCTATCATGCACAGTAACTGCAATCTCTTCTGGATCAGGTTCTATAAGTTTCATCTCCCCTTCAGGTTCCTTAAGCCATCATTACAAGAACTCTATTTCCATGTGAAATATTTCTAGGATTTTATCACAACCTTCATTACTAGCTTCATTCTTCTTCTGGAAATCTTCCTGAGTTATCCTGGTTTTTGTATCATCACATTGCAAAATTATTTCATCAATTTCATTAAACAAATTGATTTTTTTACCTCCTTGGAATGTCAATTCGGCATTTCATTATGATTATGCTCCAAAACAGCTTCAACTGCCTATCTTACACCAAATAAGAATTCATCTATGAATTCTTTCTGCTGCAAAAATTAGTACCTTCCTCCTCTAAAAGGAATTCTTCATCATACTTCACCTTAAGAGCTTTGTTCATCTCTGTGATAGTTTCACCAGACTGTCCACCATCTTTCGCACATCCTGCAAACATACATAAACTGTGAGATTTAAAAATTCAAGGCTTCATAGCCTCATCTGCTTCTCTGAACAACACATCTTCAGATTCTTTTGAACTATTCCAATAGTTCATGAGATCTTCCTCATTGATCTCTTCACCCAGAATTTCACCCCGTTTTGGGCCACAAATGGAAACTTCCATTTTCAACTCAGCCTCTCTGAGTTCTTCACATCCCATTTCCACACTCATCATCTGCTCAAGCTTCCTCAGCTCTTCTGTCAACTGTATGTTTACCTATTGTTTCCTCTTTGCGTGTAGTCTCTGCCATTTCACTTTCTTCCTTATGGTCCAACCATGTTTCTGGTCTTTATTTCTCTGCAACAATTCCATCAATAACTCAAGGTGAATTGCTATCTTAGTTTTCTCCCGCTCATGCTCTTCATCAGTCAACTGATTATATATGCCATTTGCCTTGGCATTTTCCTTCTTTCTTCTGCTGCGGTCATTCTTAGAACCTCTGAAATGACTACCAACAATCATCTTCTCCTCCTTTGTGAAATTCATCTGTTCACATGTGGATTTCATTGAATCCTTTTTTTAGCAAGCCTTCTTACTTGCCTTCAACAATACAAGTTCTCTTCCTGCGCTTGATCACTTTCAATTCTCTGTCTTGGAATCATCTCTAGGCAATTATCTTGCTTCACTTTGCTGCAAACAACACTTTAGTAATGCTTGTGTTACAATGACCAAAATCTTTGGATGTCGGGCTCGGCCGATCATGCACCCAATTACATTTAGACCTTTGACTTAGCTTACGACTATTTGACTTCAGACTTTACACCAAGTCTTCATCTTGGATGAAAAATAATCAATCTTAACTCAAACTATCCAAACTTTCATTTGAACCTAACATCTGTTTTGACTTCAAGGCTTGCCCCAATAATTATGATAGTGGATATTTTGACTTAATTCAAGTTATACAATCTTCCAACGAACATACACCCCTAATACATTTTAGGATGTAAAATCTTCACTCTCTCTCATACTCCATTCTTATGAAAGATCACCAATTTCCCATTATCATTTCACATGATGCTGAAGTCTTTAATCGAAATTCAATCCAGGTTTTCCAAGATTTATTTTATGGTGAAAATAAATAAACCATTCAATTTTCAGCATTCAAAAATACCTTTCTGAATTATCATACCTTATGGTCCCATTAAGGTTATTAATAAACCTTCTCTTTGCAATTTCAACTCTTCGGACTTCACTCTTCTGTGCCGTTTTTCTCACTGTGAATATTTTCTTGCCCTTCATACCATAAGCTTGTCATCTTAGTGCCAACATTTTTCCTGCACTTTTATGCACCATACAACTGCACATTATAAATTGTACATCAATTAACATCTCTACACCTGTGTATAAAGAACAAACTATTCATGTTTTCAACCTCTTTGATGAATAATGTACAACTCGTACATTGTGCCCATCCTGAATAACACCTCCTTAGATTCCGCCACATGATGGTAAAACAAAGATTCTACAATATCAAGCAATTTGGTTTGTTTGTGTTTTCAACACAAATCAAAAGAATCCTCCCATTCCAACTACAATCTTTGGTTCAAAATGACTTAGCCAAGACTACGAAGAACCCACACTATGCATAATAAACCACTTCATATAAAAATGCATGTTTCTCTTTATATCACCCAGGATTAGTGTATTCTACTTTTCCATTTATTTAAGTGAAACTTAATTTTCTTTAAAGCTACTGTGGTGATAGAATCTTACACCTCTACATTTACAATATTTTCACTTTAATTTTGAACTGCATGTTGACATATAAATAAATCATCTCCACAAAAATACTTATTTATAATTT